>JASANC010005811.1:0-11322 GCA_030248135.1 Theristus sp. LFF4_11 | reverse complement strand
CAAACCTTATTGCCGATCAAGAACAGGTCGAATCAAATCAACGGTGGAGGCAATCAGTAGCGAAAGCGGAACCTTGGGTGAGGGGGGGGGTGTTTGCCAAACTTTTAGAGGGGGGGGTGTCAGGTGCCTTCTCGGTGAGGGGGGTGTATGAGATGAGATGAGATTGACCACCGTGAGAGGGGGTCGATCCGGTGTTTTCTCGCGTCTAGTCTAGTACCCGTGTCGAGCTAAAGGGGGAGGAGGGGTATCTGCCCGTGCACGAGCAGGATTTTCGGCTGAGGGGGGACCCCTCGCACTTTCGCTACTGGAGGCAATCGCAATACAACGCCGAAAGCAATGTAAATTCAGCTTTTGTTATTTGCCGCAATTTAGGATTCGTTGAATGTTGTTTTTTTCCAAGTCATTTCAGGATACGTTCTTCAAATTCAATTTCGTTTTGTTGTGATTGAAAAACAAACATTGAATCGGCAGGATTATCAAACAACACACTGCCAGAAACAATGCTCATTCTCCACCTTCACATAAAGTTTGAGTTCTTCTTCTTCGTCTTATTTATCATTCGTCAGCTCATTTGCCCATTTCGAATCAATAGATTTTTATTTCCATGCTCGACATTTGAAGATGGGTGAAATAGGAATGCAGTTTGTGTGGTCGAATCCGTCCGCTGACTTCGCCGACGAAAGGAGTGAAGTGAATTAGCCAAATTTTGTCACGAAATTGATTTTCCGTCCAGATCCGGAATCAAATTTGTTCCAACCGCAATGAATTGAAAAGCAAATAAGAACGGAAGCGAAGAACCGAAACAAAAGCAGGAAAACCGTTTGAAGTTTTGGATCCTAGTCTCAGTCCGATTCCCTGATCAAGGGAAAATTGAAACATCGGGATGGGGATGGCTGCGGCTGATTTGAAGGATGTAGCAGCACGCAACTTTGGGTTTCCGTTTCGTGTGACGGAACCAAGTTTGTGGCTTACACGCCGCTCGCTGGAGACAGCGAGCAAATTTGAAAAAAGCGCGCCAGGGGATAACGGCTCATATTATGCATGATGATTATGCGTGATGCGGCTGTCCGCTCGCTGGCGCTCGCTCGCGTATCCGCATGATTAAGTGCTGTTTATCATTTATCATTTATTGCTATGAAGCGCAACAGGAGCTGCGCATTCATGCCGCACTCTTTAGTGACGCGTAGCTGTGTTGAAACAATAGTTGAACCAAACGGCTGAACTCAGACGCGCTGGAGGGCTGGACTGTGCGCGGTTTCATTCAAACACAGTGCTGAGTCAGCTGATTGGTTGTGTCCAAACGTGACGCGCGGGACTTTAAAAAATTCAAAACCACACAGCTGCCAGCAAAAATTGAAGACAATTGAAATTCAAAGCAAACACGCGCCACTGCACCTTGCAGAGTGCGCCGTACTCAGGCAGCCAGCTTACGTGCAAGCTGTGCTGCTTGTCTGGAAGGCGTTTGGAAAGTGGCCCGACTGCATTTGTCTGGCGGAGATCGATCCGGCGCTGGTTCGCTCGTTGTTTCACTGTTTTTGTTGCTTAAATTTTGGTTTCTGGCGGTCTTTTGATTTGTTTTTTTCTGGACGAAGTTGAAAATGTTTGCAGTTGAAAAGCGCAGCACGTTTTTGACAAAAAAAGAAACGCATGTTCGCATTCAAATGAAGTGTAACGTGCTAACCACGTCACGTCGATTGGCTTGGTGAAAGCACCTCGTGGGAGCTTGACGTTCAAATTCATTTCCGAGTACATCCAGCCAAAGGCCCAAAAGGACGCGTACAAGAGCGTTTCACTGCCTGCGTTACCGTCGGGAGCGGTGCAAATGAGCAACAATCAAAACTGCGCATCAACAATGAATGGCAAAAGTAATGTCGAAACTGAAAAACGTAACAAGGTCGTAACCGGCGTTGAGTCTGATGTGTGCGAACATAAAAACTCAAGAACTCCGGAATCGATGTTGTCAGCATAGTGTTCAAGAAACGGTGCTACGCGACTTGGTTGAGGAGGTTGCCGTGAATCACTCCGGTACCATCGCACGACCGTTTTTACTTGCCTGCCATGCAAGGTATTTTTGCCATTTTTCAACACACCCCCACCCCTAGAATTTCTTTGTAAATAACCCCCCCCCAAAAATAACCCCCCCCCCCAAAATAAACCCCCACCCCCAGAAGTCGCTGAAGAAATAAACCCCCATGGAGGTTTATTAGAGGTAATACGGTACTTAGCATTTTGTCTGCACTTGAGCTGGATGCACCTGATTGGGTTGAAGCGGCCAGATTCAGCCAATCAGCAGCGTGTGTTTTCATTTTGGCCAGCCGAAGCCACCCCTCCCAACAAACTACCATAATATGCGTCAGGGCATCCGCCAAACCAGGACGCAGCACCAAGAACGTGGATGACTTGTCGGTTGCTAATAGAACTCTTGAAACATCAGCCACATTTTTATTTAAATGACAATTATTGAGCTTTCTGCGTTGCGGTTAAACGCGCTAGTCTGACCAATTCAGCAGTTATGCGGAATCGCTGTGTTTTCAAGAGAGTTGGTGAAGTTTCAAGGTTTCAAGAAAATTTTCAAAACAAGCTCAACCGCGTGCCCATTTCAAACCGAAAGCCAATCATCAATCAGATACAAACCAAAAACCTCCAAAACCAAACCAAACCATTTTGACTGTGTGCCCAGTTGTAAAAACTGGTTTTCCTTGTGCATATGCCTGACACGTACAATGTGTCGAATTCAATCACTCAATCAATCAATCAATCAATCAATCACTCAATCAATCAATCAATCAATCAACCAAAACGCACCAACTGCGGCGCGTCCTTGTACGAGACGAGCCAGTGCAGCGGTTGCTCGCCGGTTCGCTGCGGCTGTGCCGCTTGCGAGTCCGCCGAATTCTGCTGCTGCTGACGACGCCCGGCGAAATGGCGCAGCAACGCGGAGGCGACTGCCTCGGCGCTGCCCTCCATTTCCGCCTCCGACGACTGTCGCCTGTGCTCCGAATCGGCCACATTCGCCGGAGCAACGGCCGCTACGAGCGAACGGTCAGCGCTGGTGCTGGGCCTGCGATTTGGGGAAAATCGTGAAAATGGAACAATATGAGGGCAGCGCGTCGGTTATTATCACAATGGTTTTCTTGTGTGCAGTCAAACTGTGAAACACGTGCAATTTGCGCATTCTGGCCATTTCAATCTGACATGCTGATTGGCTGCATTTCGAGCCGGGTTGGTTGCGCCAATCAAAGAGCAGAATTGATTTATGATTCACTGCAAGTGTATTGCGGTCACTGTATTTTTGCATGTGGCTATTGGCTAACAACATCTGGCGGTCTGCTAGAGTTGAATCACTCGAAATCAGACCAATCAGCAATCTCAAGAAGACCGGGCGGAGTTTTGTGTTCGACAACGACTGCACTTGCGACCAATGAACGAAAAGCAATCCGTATTCAAGAGCACACCCCTATCAGCCTTAAAAAAAAGTAACTCACACATCCGTGCAGTCGTCCGTATTCTCGCAACTGAGGATGCCCATGCGCCGGAGTTCCGCATCACTCAGTTCCCACTCGATGTTGTCACTCAGCGACGAAGCGCCGCCAAACGAGCTGGCAGCACTTGGCACATGCTCGAGTTTGAGTGGTGTTTGGCGTTGTTGCATGGCAGCACTCATCGGCACGCTGTTCACCACTGGCAACGGGCTGGTGACGCACTGAAAACCGGAACGCACGTTGATCGAATGCTCTGTTAAATGATAGAGAGGCTGATTGGCTGCATTTGAATACATTGCGCTGACTGGTTCAAAAACGCTTTCTAACGCAGCGAATCAGCTTGCCGCAGTATAATAGAATGCTGCCTTTCACCACCGCGGAAAAGAAATTTGAAAAAACAAATTCAAAAACAGCGCCGACCTGCTGAAATGCACCGGGTGTGCGGTCGACGGCGGCACGAACCAGTGAAGCGGCCGGAGCGGGCGCCACGAGCGGAGCGCCGTGGTTCGGTGGTGGCTCGGCAGAAATCAGCTGCAGCCATTTCATCTGTTCCACCGCCGCTATCAGCATCTCACTCAGGTACAGATGTGTGTTCTCCTGAATTGTCAGGTTGGCGTGGCAAACGGCGACCAGAGTGTTCAAGGCAAAAAAACACCGGAAAAAACGCGATTCTCGTGTGAACATGAAAAAAAGGATGCGAAAATATCGCCTTTGCACAAAATTCCGCACGGATTGATTTGACTAAAACAACCTTACATCTTATCCAATTATTACCAATCGACAAACAAAAAAAATCAAAAAAACTCGATTCACTTCATTCAAGCAAGCCCGAAATCAACAATCACCCCCCCCCCCCCCCCAATTGACCCGTTCCATCTCGAGCGATATCTCCAAGTCTCGCAGTCGCGCATCGAGCAGCGACTGTCGCGTCTGCAGCCACGATTGTTGCGCCGTCACCGGATCGAATTGAAAGTCGCCCATCATAGCTGGCCGTGGTATGGTAGCGCCAGAAAACGGCAAATCCGAATGTCGGAGATCGCTGCGCGCTTTCGGAATGCCCAGGAATCCTTGGTCGGACTTCACCCGTCGGTGACCCGTGGCGGCGTCGCTTGCGATATTGGTTCGGTTTTTCGAGTTTTCATTTTCATTTGCCATTGCCTGCGCTAGTCGATTCCGCTCGGAGCGGAGTGAAGTGCCTGATGAATGTTTGGAATGGATTTCAAGTTATTTTTTCAAAACTTTCAATTTGCTGTCTACCCACAGTCGACAAAATCGAACTGGCCACGCCACGCCTAGTCAAACTCCGGGCACGAACAAGCAGCGTAAACAAATCAAAAGGTGGCAACACACAAAAAAACACGCCATATCAACAAGGAAAATTCCAATTGTGGAAAAGTAAAAAAAAGAAAACCTTCCACTGCCAACCTGAACAGGTTGTTTCCGACAAGTAAAAACGGTCGTGCGATGGTACCGAGTGATTCACGGCAACCTCCTCAACCAAGTCGCGTAGCACCGCTTGAACACAATGCTGACAACATCGATTCCGAGTTCTTGAGTTTTTATGTTCGCACACATCAGACTCAACGCCGGTTACGACCTTGTTACGTTTTTCAGTTTCGACATTACTTTTGCCATTCATTGTTGACGCAGTTTGATTGTTGCTCATTTGCACCGCTCCCGACGGTAACACAGGCAGTGAAACGCTCTTGTACGCGTCCTTTGGGCCTTTGCTGATGTACTGAAATGAATTTGAACGTCAAGCCCACGAGGTGCTTTCACCAAGCCAATCGACGTATCGTGGTTAGCACGTTACACTTCATTTGAATGCGAACATGCGTTTCTTTTTTGTAAAAAAACGTGCTGCGCTTTTCAACTGCAAACATTTTCAACTTCGTCCAGAAAAAAACAAATCAAAAGACCGCCAGAAACCAAAATTTAAGCAACAAAAACAGTGAAACAACGAGCGAACCAGCGCCGGATCGATCTCCGCCAACAAATGCAGTCGGCCATCTTCAAACGCCTTCAGACAAAGCAGCACAGCTTGCACGTAAGCTGGCTGCCTGAGTACGGCGCACTCTGCAAGGTGCAGTGGCGCGTGTTTGCTTTGAATTTCAATTGTCTTCAATTTTTGCTGGCAGCTGTGTGGTTTTGAATTTTAAAAGTCCCGCGCGTCACGTTTGGACACAACCAATCAGCTGACTGGGCACTGTGTTTGAAGGAAACCGCGCACAGTCCAGCCTCCAGCGCGTCTGAGTTCAGCCGTTTGTTTCAACTATTGTTTCAACACAGCTACGCGTCACTAAATAGTGCTTCATGAATGCGCATCTACTGTTGCGCTTCATAATAATAAATGATAAATGATAAACAGCACTTAATCATGCGGATGCGCGAGCGAGCGCCAGCGAGCGGACAGCGCATCACGCATAATCATCATGCATAATATGAGCCGTTATCCCCTCGCGCGCTTTTTTCAAATTTGCTCGCTGTCTCCAGCGAGCATAGTATAAGCCACAAACTTGGTTCCGTGCACACGAAACGGACACCCAAAGTTGCGTGCTGCTACATCCTTCAAATCAGCCGCAGCCATCCCATCCCGATGTTTCAATTTTCCCTTGATCAGGGAATCGGACTGAGACTAGGATTAAAACTTCAAACGGTTTTTCCTGCTTTTGTTTCGGTTCTTCGCTTCCGTTCTTATTTGCTTTTCAATTCATTGCGGTTGGAACAAATTTGATTCGGATCTGGATTGGAAAATCAATTTCGTGACAAAATTTGGCTAATTCACTTCACTCCTTTCGTCGGCGAAGTCAGCGGACGGATTCGACCACACAAACTGCATTCCTATTTCACCCATCTTCAAATGTCGAGCATGGAAATAAAAATCTATTGATTCGAAATGGGCAAATGAATGACGAATGATAAATAAGACGAAGAAGAAGAACTCAAACTTTATGTGAAGGTGGAGAATGAACATTGTTTCTGGCAGTGAGTTGTTTGATAATCCTGCCGATTCAATGTTTGTTTTTCAATCACAAACCAAACAAAATCGGCTTCAAAGAAAGAACGTATCCTGAAATGACTTGGAAGAAACAACTGTCAACGAATCCTGAATTGCAGCAAATAACAAAAGCTGAATTTAGATTGCTTTCGGCGTTGTATTGCGATTGCCTCCAGTAGCGAAAGTGCGAGGGGTCCCCCCTCAGCCGAAAATCCTGCTCGTGCACGGGCAGATAGTACCCTCCCTCCCCCCTTTAGCTCGACACGGGTACTAGACTAGACGCGAGAAAACACGGGATCGCCCCCCCTCTCACGGTGGTCAATCTCATCTCATCTCATGCACCCCCCTCACCGAGAAGGCACCTGACACCCCCCTCTAAAGTTTGGCAAACACCCCCCCCCCTCACCCAAGGTTCCGCTTTCGCTACTGATTGCCTCCACCGTTGATTTGATTCGACCTGTTCTTGATCGGCAATAAGGTTTGCTTGGTGAAGCTTTTTTGTTTCTATTTTTTCTGAGTTGCTTTCGAAAAGACATGCGGGGGCCTTGTGTTCTCGTACAAGCACCAGGACCCTAGGCACATGAAGAGTTGGAAAAATACAGTATTTTATATCAAATCGTAGGAAAAACGGTATTTTTCTTTAAAAACAAAGCCAAACAGTTTGAAACTCCACAATTTCTTACCGCCAACTGTAAACTTTAACCAGGACTTGTTGAAACAAAGCTGATCTTTTAAACAAACAAATTAAGCATCTTTCGAATCTGATTCCGGCGCTGAACACATCGGGAAAACGTAGTTTTTTGGCCGATGGGTGTGTCGCTTTTGAAGAACTGATTTCGAATAATGTGTTGTTTTATCTTTGGCAATCTCATCTAGGGGTGGGTCGGTATAAAAAACGGTTTTTTTGGTATAAAAAAACGGTATAAAAAACGGTTTTTTATACCAGCGCCAAAAAATGGCCAAAATAAATTACCGATATTTTACCGCGTAAATTTTGGTTTTTTTTCCGGTTTTTTATACCGCCGAAGGACCTAAACTTCAATTTTTGAAATCACTCAAAATGCGCTGTATTCCGCATATCCATTTCAATTTTCATTTTCGCCACTTCATAACTTGATGTTCCGGAGAACACAATTCACGCTCTTGGTATAAATAAAGCACCCTGAGACCCGTGTCAAGTGTTGCTGGCAACAGCACGGAATCGTTGCTGTCAAACTGCGACAGCACGGATTTGCAGTCCCCGTCGGCAGCGTCAGCTGCTGCCACTGAGAACATTGCTGCGCTTGCATCGGCAAATTGTGTGGACAACTCTGATGACGACTTCACTGATGATGATGGTGACGGCTGCATTGATGATACTCATGATGATGATGATGAATAGACAAAAATCGGGTGAATGGCTAATATTTATTCAGTCAAATTTCCTGAAATTTTGTGTCTTTGAACTCGGAAATTGCTCAGTTTTGTTGGTGATGTCGTCGTGCTGTTGTACTGGTGATAGTGACCCGAATCTCCATCTGATTTTTTTGCTCTTTCAATTTTGTTCTTGGTTCACTTCTTTCGTCTGTGCGGGTTCGTGATTCTTTTTGTCTTTCGGTGATCTTTTATTTAGAAACGCGGTGAAATTGTTGTGCAGTTACATATCTCTCGATCGTGTCAGTTCAATTGATTTGCATGTATCACATTCCTTGCTGTTTCAAATATCAATCTGTCTTGCGTTAGTTTTTTTGTTTTAAACTCGCATCTGATAATTTTTCTGATGCTGCATGCTCTCTAAGCGCCACCGATTCAAATAAAATCAAGATTGGAATACGTTTCCATTGAAACACATAGTTTCTGGCTAGAATTGTGGTCTTTTACTCATTATTCAGCGGTTTGCGTAAAATCAGAGTACCAGAAATTGTCGCAATCACAAGATTCTTCAAATACTGGGTCGGTAAAAAAACCGGGTATAAAGAACCGGACGCGGTGTAAAAAACCGTTTTATATACATGGATTTGAAAAAAAACCGTTTTTTACCACCCCTAATCTCATCTCAGTTTTGGATCGGAACTTGTTAAAAAACAAAAATCGTCATTTTTTGTTTTTTGGAGAAAATTTAAAAAAATTCAAAAATCAAAGTTGAGCTAAATCGATCAGGGAGTCCGAAGAACCACATTTAATGTGCAAGCGACTCCCGAATGACTCCCGCATGGCGGAAGATTTTGTTTTGTTGACCTCACTTACCTCTTTTCCCAACCGATATCACATGCGTCTTATTGCTTTTGCCACTGATTATCCCATCAAAACGCCACTGATTATCCACCAGCTCAAGTAAAAAATACTTACCGGCTTGAAATTCCATCAATTATGATGACGACGCCACGACGACAGTCCACGAAACACCAACCAAACAAAGTAGCGCTTGCAGATGGTGCAGCTCGGACGCTCAGAATCCACATTGTGAAGCGAATTGTCACGTTGGCTACATCGGAAATTGTAAGCCAAGCTCTGCGACTCTCAAAAACTTTATTCCAAAGTCGCAGGCCGCGATCGACCGAGGCCGCGATCGTCCAGGCCGCAATCGTCCAGGCCGCGATCGTTCAGACCGCGATCGTCTAGGCCGCAATCATTCAGGCCGTGATGCTTCGACCGCGATTTAATGGGCCGCGATCTAACGCACGTCATTTCAGTCAATCATTTCCGCAGGAAAGGCCCGCCCCGCCTGCGGGAAAGGTCCGCGCGGGAAAGTTCGGGAAAGGGGCTTCAAGGCTTTGCAAGATTTTAAACCGAATGAAGGCAAACAATAGAATCTGCTTCAAGATTTCAAATGGTTAATTACGGTACGGCCGATTAAACATGGCAGCTTTGTTCAGGGTGGAAGGAGCGCGCGAAATTTAAATGAAAGAAACAAAGACGTTCAGAAACCAAATTGTGTGCCAAATTTGACGCGTTTTTTGGACTAATGGATTCTTCGTGCTATTCTATTTATTCTTTCTCACTTGAACACATGATTAGGAGTTATGTTGGCATTTTTGAAAAAAAACAACTATTAGTTTGCGACTGATCCCGCCTTGATGGGCTGCCTTATTTGATCGGCCATACTGTATGTCAAATTTGACGTGTTTTTTTAAACTAATTGATTCTTCGTGTTACTCTGTTGATTCTTTGTTCCTTGCACACACGAACCTGGCATTTTAAACAAGACAACTCCTAGTCTGCGACTAATCCCGCCTTGATGGAAAATGCAAGGACTGCCCTAAGTATTCGACCATCCTGTATTTCAAAAACGTTCAAATCCTTTCTCAGCTCATTCAGAGAAAACTACCCGCAGCGTTTCAGTAAAAATTTTCAACTGCAAGCGAAGGTTTCACCAGCCCATGATTCTTCACTCAGTACTTTGTGGGACAGGTTGTCACGCCACTCATCGCTAAGCCAGATTTCTGGAATAACTGTCGCCTCCGTGGCTCAGTGGTTAGCACGCTCGCCTTCATCAATCCAGAAAACGATGGGTTGTTGGATCCCCCACGGAGAACGACAAACTGCCGCCAGTGTAGCGCTCTATTCCAATAACTACACTGGTTTTCAACGAAAACTTTCGAATTCGCTGCCTTACGGGAATTAGAATTGATTTGTTGATTGGGGAAGATTTCCGTGTTTTACTTCGTTTTCGCTTTCATCCGGTCCGGTTCAACACTCGCTGCTACACTGCCCGTCGATACCGTAGCGCGTGATGAACCGGACCGAATAAACGAAAAAATAAAACAAAACACAAGGAAATCTTCCAATCAACAAATCAATTCTAATCAGCTAATATATAATTACACAATTATACGTTGTTCCCAACCAAGCTGTGACCGCATGCCACCGAAACCGAAATCGAGTTTTGATCACTGGTGCCCCAGAGGTCGACAGAGCGGGGCTTAGAGGCTGTCCCCCTCACACGTGGCGAGGGTCTTGTCCCACGGGATAGCGAGCCGTCCATTCCCCAAACCCACCGGAGTTTGGTACCTTCGAGTTTCCGGAATCGGTGGGGCCGTGCTTTGAATATTTCCAAAAAACTGCTCCGATCCGCCCGCAACTTACCTGAGCCACCAGCAACAACAACAACCATCCACTGATAGTATGTCGCCATTTGTGTCGATCCAAGTTCAATGGGGGCGGGGGTTCCTAGCAGTCAAGTTCAGAATCTGATCGGAATTATTGATTGTATCAATTGCGGTTGAGTAAATCTTGTTGTTGAGCAAAATGATGTAGATTTTGATGTTGAAGTTGATTTGTTTATGATTGAAAAAACGAGCGTCGAATTGGCGGGATCCAAAAATCATGGTCACTGCTCAATCTGACACTCATTATTCAAATCATATTCATTTGTGTCAGTCACTTCACTTGAATATTGAATGCCAGCCAATTGCCAATGCAGTTTTTGCCATGCCATTGCCAAAGACTCCGATCGATCCGTTGACTGGACTGACTGACTTTTGACTGGACACTGGAATGATCGAAAATCACTGGACGTCGTCGTCGTCGTCGGCTTCAACAATCTTGATCTACTCACTGTTTTATTTGATTACCAACGAATTCATTCTTGAAATGGGCATGATTAAACAAGTGAACTCAATCTGAACCTGAATCGTCGTCGCTTCGTTTCATTTTCACTTTCACCACCACACACAACGGTTTATATTTTGATGGATTTGAATTTTTCATTTCAAATTCAACTCTTGAACCAGAAACTTCAAAAAAACTCAAAACAAACGCCGTTCTCTTTTCCTTTCTTCTTTTTCATTTTTGATTAGCATTTGTCTGCCCTTTAAAAAACTGTTACTCAACCTTCCCACATTTGAAGGTTGTAGGGCAACC
>JASANC010005810.1:0-15087 GCA_030248135.1 Theristus sp. LFF4_11 | reverse complement strand
TAGCCAACTCTGAGCTAGTTGTTGATAATAATCTAGCTAGCTGTTTCTGTGATATGCTTGTCATCAGAATTTTGAACCGACAATTGTCACGTGTAAATTTACAAACAAACTCAATCACCGGAGTCAATTAGCTATTCATGCCATCTAATACTTTCAAAAATCAAATTTGCAAAAATCGCCTATTTACACTTGACAGAACAACCTGATTCGCAAGTTTACACAAAATAACTTTCTCTGTCAACCTCAAGCACAATGTGCTGCAGCAACATATGCAAGCCAGAGACAGCTTACTACTCCTCTGCTCTGCATAACGAAAAACAATGAAGCCCAAGACGGCATAGCATAAGTGCATGGCACATTTTGAAGAAAGAGTCACAAGATACTGAAAAAACGTTGCCGCAAAACTTTCTACTAACAACGAATTTACAACTCAACTTTACTTCGGTGATTCGAGCGACGGAACCGAGTGTAGAAGTTAGTTGGCGTGAAAATGACGCTACGAACGAACTTGAGAAATGCAACAACCGAGAAATAACACACATCCTGCGACCACTGATTACTAATTAATGAACAATGCTAAGAACATGGCAACAAACATATGAACCAGAAAGACATAACAACAGCACAGCAACACAACAATCTTGTCGCTCAGCAAATGCGGCGCAAACAAAATATGCGTGCGCAAATGCGGCGGCGAAAAAGATCGAAAACGTGATTATCATCAAAAGACTGACTACAGTCCCCTTCCGACCACTAGGCGCTAGCCGATCAGATGAGTGTAAGTGAGTGAGTGTGGCTGCTTGCGAAGGAACGTGCCGACAACAGCGTGATGCAGCTTTGCATGATTAGCCACCTTTAGAAAGATACGTGCCTGATACTGAAGCAGCTTATATTGTCAGCTAATTCACGGCAAAATACGACGAAACTTGCATTCGTGAAAGCTACCATAAAAATACATGGTGAACAATACAATGCTAAGTGTGAGATAGTGGTGCACACGGCTTTGCAGCAGCTTTTAAAATAAAAAGGGAATCATCAGACAAACATCGGACAAACATTCAACGATGGTCTCAAAAACAATTAAAGGCGCATATTTCTGCATAAATGAAACAAATGAATGTGAAAATTAATACAGTGAAGTAGAACGTTTTTTTTAAACAAATGCACATTAATCAACGGTGCCGTCACAGTTGAAGAAGTTGATTCAGTTGTCCGGATTAGTATGATAGTTGTATACAACGTCTCGCTTCAATTAACAGTAACGCTGCGAATAACAGTGACCTAACTAGCACAGTCGTAAGAAACGTAAATCACAAATGTGATGCAAAACGTTGTTCTCTTCAAACAGCTTTCTTTCTTGTTGCCATGACCGTACACAGCCAATTAATTGCTGCTGAAAAGTTTATGAAGCATGATCCACTGACCAGGATACAACAAAACACAATGGCGAAGCAAATTTTCAAAGGTTTCAGTTTGACTAAATTTGATGGCTGAGGCTCAGTGAAAACGTTTCTTGAGTTCTGAGCACGTGAAGAGTGAGACAGAAGATTGCATCCATTTGTCAATTAATAAATCAATTAATAACGGGCGATGAGAAGAACAGGATCCAAGTGAACTTAACGACACGGATCGCTTCGACAGGCTTCTGAAAATCTGCTACTGCTTTGCTGGAAATAACATGTGTCTTCGGGGAGGGGAAAGAAGACGGGCCGGGCCCACGGGAAATGTAGACTTTAGGGAAACAAAAAGAATTTTTGAACACATTTTTGAATTTTGGTAATTTTCTAAAGTGAAACAACTAGGAACAGCTCATTGTAATTTTACCTCCATGAAATGACAAATTTTCAGTAAAACACGATTTGCCCTGATAGTTCACCGAATCGCTCTGAAAATGATCTGCTGAACTTAGCTCAACTAGACGCTTCGATCAAACATAATTTATATCAATTTTTATAAAATAAAAAACCAATTTTTTCGCTTAACACTTATCTTTTGCGGTGCCCTTCTGGTGTCGAGGGGAAAGCGCATTGGTCCACGGGACTCCGAGTGTTCCTTTACGCCTACATTACATTGGGATGGAAAAGACCGTTTTTTATATTGCCAGGAACACAACCAATTTTATTTCCGTTTTCAAACCGTTTAATTGCCAAATTGTTGCCAGCATCCAATTTTTAGATCTTGGCCCTCGGAACCAATCAGAAATACAATTGAAATTAGTGGCTTAAGTGGATTGAAGTTCAATTTGAGTTTGACACAGCTTGTTTTCTTGAGCTTTGTAGAATGCAATTTTGCGATAACACCTCCAATAGCTTTCAATTATCAACATTTCTGAATTTTTTAGGTGAAAAGCGGTTGTTTAATTATTGCAAAAACACGAAAAAACGTTTTTTTCGAAAACTTTTGCACCTTCTCGCTTTCCAGAACCGGCTGCAGATGCAAATGAAATATCGGAGTATCCAGTGGGTACGTCAACAACTTGAACAACTTTGCAGTGAGAGGTTTTGTCAAGGTTGGCGCTTTGAAAAAGTTGGATAGACAACGGAAAACGAAAAGCTTCTAAAACACTGACAGTTTCTCACGTTCCCAAATTGGAAACTTAGTTAGTTATTGAAACTTAGTTCGAATGGAAACAAGGAAGGACAAACAAAATTCAGGATTGACAACTCAAACAAAATTCAGTAACTTTGTTATTAATCAGCTGCATCAGATTTTCTGCACTGATTTGATAGAAAATCGGCATTCATAAAGAATAGCGGGTTTTTGAAATGCGCTCCCGAACGAGCGGGTCGAAAAAACGACGCCTCCAAAAAATCGTACGCGTTTGGCGCAATTTACAGGTACAACAACCACACTTTTACCTGGTCTCAGAGAAAATAGATAGCCCAATAAAAATTTGTGAACGTACTCATCCGCAAAATGAAGGCTCAGTGCAAAACGAGCAACTCAAAACTTGACGGACGAGAATTGGACACCTTCCATCCAACAAAGGCTTGCGATGCCTCAGCAGGTGACCTGCAGAACTTTGTTGCATTTAGTTTTTCAGGTAACTACGGCTTCGCAAGCCTTGTAATAAAAAAATATTTGAGCGAACCACACGAGCGACGGGCGAGAATTGTCGCAACAATGCACGCACGTACGTGGAAACAGCAGACTCGCAAAACAAAACCCGTTCGTTTGCGAGCGTGTTTGTTTTCAAAACGTTCGTTCAAATACCCGCTACTCTTCACAAATGCCAAAAAATCCACGTTTTTCAAGATTTGCACAAAAGTTACCAACAAGAACCAACAAGAAACAGCTTTTGCGTTGTTGGCTATGGTTGTAACTTTTGCAGTTGCATGCAAAGCGTGCAGAAGACAAGAACACGATTGAGATAATGTTTCGACATGACATAATCAAACCCGTAAAACTACAAAGCTAAACCGGAGCTGGAGCTGATCCCTGATCCCAATGTTTCACCCCTTCAACAAAGCTGTCAATCAAGGCATTTTCACTTTGTTAAAAAGGCTTCACTTAGGATTAGGATTAGGTTTAGGATTAGGAACCTACAACGACTTATTAGGATTAGGATTGGGCTTAGGATTAGGAACCTACAACGACTTCATTGAAACCGAACCAAACAACAAAACAGACTGTAAACTTGGCTTTGGTTTAGTAATGTAGGCAAAGCAATCAAACCACTACGCTACAACAGCAAGTCAAAATCCAGTCTGAAACGTTATGTTGACTGTGCTGCACAAAAATGCAAGGTCAACAAAACACGATAAGTGAAAGTAACAAACGAATTAACGCAAAATGATTTTCGAGTGGAAACGGTTGCGCGATGAAATTTCCCAAAAATGATCAAAATCAGAAGTTGTTGACGGTTTTACTTCTCAAGAAGTTTTGCTCCTCAAAAACTGACATTTTTCGTTTAACACCGCACCGTTCCTTGTTTTTTTGCGCCTTCCGCTGATACGGCTTCTCGACAACGTCGCTTTTCAAATCATGAATTTCATTGTTTGTCCTTCACTGTTGTCGCTTGTCCTTGTGCGTTGCCCTTTGGCTGATCCTGACCTGAAAACGTTGAACGAATGCAAATCGGCCTTGAAACAAAAATGATTTTAAAAAGTTTGCAACCTCATATAAGTTTTTTACGTTTTCATTTTTCTAATGTCAAAAAGTTTCTTCGCGGTTGACCTAACAGACAACAAAACCAAAACCAAAATGCCACGTCGCTACGAGATCGTCGCCGAGCCGGAGACGATGGAGGTCATGGACGACGTCTACAACCCGGACCAATCAATGAATCATAACATTTCGAATGCATCAAATTCTCAGCAACAACAGTCGGCAGCGTCCAGTCGCGCGCACTCGGTGCACAGTTTGCAGCCGATTTTGACCGATCCGATTTCGCTGAAAACTATCTTCTACGATCCGCGATGGACGGCCGGACAGCGGCGCATGTGCTTGGGTCGGTTTTCTTCTTTTTTCGTTCTCTGGTTGAGTTTCTTCTTTCCTTTTTTTGATGGTCGATCAGTTCATTCAACATATCAACACACCACACGAACGCCTCTATTGGATGCGCACCAACCAATGAACATCCATCAAAATGGCTGATTGGTCAATTCAAAATGGAATAATGTTTCACAAATTTCTTTTTTTATAGTTTTGAATTTTTCCGCCATTTTTTCAGGCACCTTGATCGTGTTGTCCCTCTTTCTACTGGTCGTTCTCCTTGCGTTGTTCATCGGTCTCGTTCGAGTGCTAAAGGCTGTCGCCGATGTGCACGACATGCAACAATATGGTGAGCGAGAGGAGAGAAGCGATGAGTTTTTAATTGAATTGAATTCGTGGTTTTTGCATGTCTAACAGTCTAATAATGAAGAGTATGCAAGCAAGCAGACAACCAAGCAAGCAAGCAAGCCAAGTTGCACACAAAAAAATTACTTTTTGTCTTCAAAGCAAAGCAAACAATTTGTTTCATCTTCACGAGTTTTTGAGCAAAACAGTGGCGAAAATCAATAATGCATTTGCCAAATAGCGTAAATGTCTTCAAACGCGCTTATTTACTTCCATTTTTCACTCGATAGATACAGTGACTTGCTGTCACCATGAACACGACGATTTGACAAAAGAATTTGACAATAAATACAAGAGTCAACCGGTTTTTTTGTGATTTTGCAAGGTGATTCCGCAAAATTTGTTTCCTGAAAGTGATCTGTAGGTCTGCAAATTGTGCCGATTTTCGACCATAACGAGGACGAGTTCGTGATGATGTTCCAAGCGAGACCAACGAACGATCAACGAATGGTCAGACACCAAGAAAACGCCTTGCAACAGATTGAGAAGACACTCGAGTGTATGTTGACACCTATTTTGAATGTGTTTGCTACATCATGAATGAACTCTAAAGCATGGAAGTTGAGTGAATGCTTGCTGAGCTGGATTTTTTCGCTTAATGAATGCTACGAAGATTGTAAAGTAATGCAGCGTTTCAAAATGAAAGGAAGGAGAAAAAGTTACGATTTTACTGCAGCCAGACTGAACAATTATCACTCACCACGAAGACGACACAATTGTGGATTTAATCAAACGTGTCCGGACTAAAATGACGTCATTTGCTGTTAAAAAAACGCCCGTTTGTCAAAGTGCAGGCACAAAAATTTCAGTTTGGCGTTACTGATTCGACATTCACCATTTGTTTACGGGAAGAAATCGGCTAAACGGAAAGTCTGGTTTGCTGTGAACGACAAGTGCATGAGTTTTGCGGCACATGACGTCATTTCAGTGGGACACGTTCAAAAAATAGGTCATAAAAATAAAGCACTCAAGTCACTTTGCAGTGTTCGAAAAGCGGCAGGCTGATAATACAGCACTGGTGAACTGCGGTGACCAGTACGACCCGAGCAAGCAGTGCCGGTTCGATTTTGACAAACTGAAATCAGGGCCGTGCACGCCCGAGAACGATTACGGCTGGAATATCACGCTGAACGCGCAGACGAGAACGCCCGCTGCGAACACGTCGAATCCGTGCGTCTTGATGGTGTTTGAGAAGGTAAACACGCCCGGTTTGGTCACTGTGTACAAGTCCATCTGGATAAGATATGCAACATGACGTGATGACCAACCAATCAGCGTTGAGAATTGCTCATGTCCAACCAATCAGCGCTGAGAGTTGCTATGACCAACCAATCAGCTAGTTGCATATATTATCCAGATGGACTGTGCTCGGTTTGTGACACAGTATTGCTGCAAGCAAGTACACAAACAAACACACTGGCACACGCTGACACGCGCGCTGCCTTGTTATTATGCGTGATTCTGTGTGTGTTTAGTTCTGTCTGACAGGGCAGCAACCGAGTGTTTTTCAAACTACATATCAGGTTTTAAAAAAGTTTTTGCTTGAGGTTGGTCCGCACTTTCTTTCTGTACCACGTGTTTTTCGTCTGAAGTAAGTTCCACAGCGCATAGACAAACAACTGAACACCACAAGCGTGTTGCCCGGTGGCCTGGTGTTTCTTGTGCAACCTGCGGATTTGGATTGGATTAAAGACTACGATAGTTAGGACTGGACTTGTTGGGTTTGAATTTGACGCTACTACAAATAATCATTCTTCCGATATAGGGTTGGCACAGGGAAAAAAACCGGTTTCTTTTCCGTTTTAAAACCTTTTTTTTCAGTTTTTTTTCTTGAAAAAATAAAGAACCGGTTTTTTACCTTAAAAATTTTCAAACTTCGTGGCCAAAAATCACAATTCTTCGTTTGATTGATAAAATGTAAAATTATATTTTTGAAAAAACGGTGCAGTGAACTGTGTCGAACTGAACTGGTGAAGCATCATTTTGCAGAAGCTTTTGTGGCAAGGGTCAAGTGAAATACGATGAAGACAAGGTGACTGCTAAACTAAGTGCATATGCAGACTGACTGATCATGTTGTCGATTTGCAAAGATCAACTGATGAAATGTTATTTTTCGAACGCAATCCGCTACCGGTTTCACTTTGCAGTTCTGAAAATCTCGCCCCCTAATCGGGGTCGGCTATCCGGTCTCCTTGCAACCGTCCCTCCCCGCGCTCCACACCTACACGGTCACTGCCCAGTCTTTGTTTTCAATTTATTGAACGTGCTGGAAACCAATAAAATCGAAATTGATTTGATTTGAAACAAAAAATTGGGTAGCATTGAGTGGCAAAAATAGCAAATTGGGTCGGTTGTATGTCCGAAAACAGCATTTTACGCTGCTCAAAATCACTAATTTTGATGTATTTCCTATTTTGAGTTCAAGGTGCCAAGTTCTGGAAAATTTAGGAGCTGGGAAGCATTCGGTTTTTTATGGTTTTAAAACGGTTTTAAAACGGAAAAGAAACCGTTATTTTTCCTGGCAATATAAAAAACCGATTTTTTACCAACCCTATTCCGATATACGAGGAGCCGATTCGAAATTGTTTTCAACCGAAATCAATGAAAGAATACCTGCCTTTTACTTTGGTTCACAAATGAGATTTGGATAATGAAGTGGTTTCAGTTTTGTTGTTAATTTGCCTTATCACTTAGGGTTTTTTCTCTTTTAGCCACCCGGCTGGCACGTTGCGAAAGGCATAACGGATGACATAAAACTGAACTGTAAAATTGTGAGTGGCATCTTCACGGAATTTTTGGAAATCGAAAACCATTTTATTGGTCGTTGTTCGGTTTTTTTGTTGCTTTATTCATTGAGAAACTGTTTGGTGCTGCTGGTTTTTCAACTAAATTGACTACACGTGTGAGGATTGCGTTTGGCACTAATCTTTGCAACTGAACCTGCGTCCACGTGTTGTAAGGATCGTAAGTTCGTTTTAACAGCAGCTTTAGTGCCAAGATTTCTCAGTGTTTTTTGAATCGAAAATTATTCGTTGAAGCTATGGCTCATTTTCAGGACGCACGGCACAGCCGTTTGCCTGAGGCGCTCACAAAGATGAACTTCAACTATTATCCAGCAGATGCGGCATTCCCAATTGAGTATTTGAAATCGAACGTGTCTAACGCTGATACGGGCGTACCGCCAATGGTAAACATCGATTTTCCTTTTTTATTAACGATCAACGTTTTCGTTTCACAATCAGGCACAACTGTATTTATTTGTACAACGCTGATTGGCTGCGTTTGCATTGACGCGCGCGTTCATTTGTTGAAAATACGCCAATTGCAGAAACAAAGTTTTGCGGGTGCCCCAAGCTTCAAACATGACAATCTTTGGGTACTCAAAACATGAAATCAGTCATCTCACTGTGGCTTTTCTCACATTCATAAACCAAACATAGCTCAAACCACATGAAAACAATGATCATGTTTAGATTTTCGTGCAATTCCCACCATTGCCGCTGCCAACGATGCAACGTTCAATCAGTGTACCGATTCGTTGCATGCTGCAACACGGTGACTCGACGCATTCGCTGTTTGTCACCAATGAAGAGCGATTCCACGGACTGACGTTTCAAACGTTTGTCTACATTGTTAATGGATGAACGACGGATGATGGTGGTTCTTGCGAGATAATGTCCAAGTCTGTAGACGACAGTGTATCTCTACTATGTTCTGTTACAACAAACTAATGTAGCACAAGCACATAAGAAAACGATATTGATCAGTGTATGTGTGCGTGTTTGTTGCGATGCAACATTGATGTGTGTTGCAAACTACAGTGCACTGTCTTGAGACAGGGACCTCAGCTTTGTCGCGTTTTCAATGCCATGTCAAATGATTGGCAAATTCGACTCATACATCACAGCGGAACGTGAAACTAATCAACGTTTGTTTTGGGGTACATTTCTGTTTTTTGGTTGAAAAATAAATCTCTGAGGTGTTTTTTCACAATCTGGTGTTGGGTCTGGGTGGCATGAATTCATCTCACTCTTTATTCCGCATCTGGAGTTAGTGGGGAGTGAAAGAAAGGTTCCAAGACGATAGCGCTGTGATATAGCACGGTATAATAAAAAATGTAGTATTTTGGATTACCACGAGTGTTTTTCATTTTATGCGGCATTCATGCATGAAGCAGTATTTCGTGACACAATATGAATATCTAGATATGATGTAGCATTTTTTAGTTATTTTGTTCATATTACAATTTCGTGTTCATTGATGTAAAATATGATCACTTTTATTTCCGTTTGCTTGATTTGATGTTTATTGTGTCTTCAATATTTTCTTCTTTTATGTATGTGCACTATTCTAAAAAAGCAGCTTTTTTGTTTTGTTGTTTGTTTTTTTTGGTTGTAATGATGGAATTTTGACACGTTGACACATTTTCATCTGGTAGTTATAGTTCATCTGCGACTTTTTCACCACGTGCTTGTGTCAGGGAAGAGAAGAAATATAATATTCGTCTGCATTTCTTTGCTTTTCTTCAAAGTGTTAAATCGAGCATTCATGAAGCAGTATTTAGGGACGGGTAGCTATGTTCTAAATTATAGCTTTGCGTCATTAAATAATGTTTCATGAAAGCCGCATACAATTTCCGTTCATTGGTGTTACAAGTTTTTTTTTCAATTTCATTGGACCAACAATCAAATTTGTCAGTGAGTTTTAAGGCGCATTCATGAAGCAGTATTTGGTGACGCGTAGCTGTGTTGAAGCACAGCTGTGCGGTGCGGTCACTAAATACTGCTTCATGAATGTCCCTTTATTTGTTGAGGTGCGCGTGCGCACGTGCCGTTTCGATTGTGTCCACTGTAGTTTCAGAAGACGATGAAGACGACGCATAATCGTTCACAATTCTCAGCTGAACATTGTTTTTGTGTCAATATGAGTTGTTAAAAATGCTATCGCAAATAAAAAGAGAATGTTTATCATGAACGAATGGATTATGGCAAAAATTATGAAAAAAGGATAAAGTAAAAAGATGATTGTTGTGAACAGACACTATGATTTACAGGCCAGCCAATTCCAAGCTGCGAAATAAACCTAGCTGTTTCAACCAACCGCTATCAGTTGGATGTGTAACGACGTTACGAAATTGTTGTATTTCGCAATAAGTCGCAATCGTCGATTCGCTGAATTTGTCAGTTCAGACGTGAACAGAATTTATTCTAAAATCCTGTTTGACGTTTTGGCTAAAAAATACAGGGTATTTTACCTCATGTCATGTGGTGTGAAAAACGTGAACCGACTAAAATGCATTTTGCTCCGTGACCACAATTTTTTTAAAATTAGAAAACCACGTTTTTTCAAAGCGGATCGATTTCTAGATTGTTTGCAGCCCGCCATCTGTTGGTGACTACATAGTTGTTCCAGAGCCGAGGGGTTGGGGGGGGGGGGGGGCGATATAGGTAGCTGGAGCACATTTTCCAGATAGATAGATAGCTGGAAAATTTTGGGGGGGGGCGCGGGGGGGGGCATGTGACTTTGGGGGGAGGGGCCGGTCAAAATTTTGAAATTTGATAGATAGATAGCTAAAACGCTAAAAAGCTATAAAAACAGCAAAATAATGCTAAAAATACACTGAAAATCAAGTATAAACGCGTATTTTACCTAAAATTAGCGAAATTTTCAATAATTACGAGCAAAAATAGTCAATTTTGGTCAAAAATTGACTCATTTTATGTCTTCGAAGACAAAAAATTTCAGATAGATAGCTGGCTGAGAAATTTTTTTAGATAGATAATAGCTGAGCCGAAAAAAACCTGTCTGATAGATATAGATTCGAAAATTTTTTGGGGGGGGGCGCCCCCCCCCCCAAGCCCCCCCCCCCCCCCCCCCCCGACCCCCCCCACCCCCCTAGAACAACTATGGGTAACTAAAATCAAACAGCGAAACAAAATTTAACAAAATTAAAAAGTTAACTTTATGGCAGTTTGCAATTGTTCGTTAATTTTTTTCGAACGAACGCCCTTTTGCTAATCGTGACCTGATCATCAAGGAATGTGCAAGGTTGCACACATTCGTCACAAAACCATTGAGAATCTAGTGGCGGCCATGTTTTTGTAAACTTTATTCTTGGGATCCAAAAATCGGGAAGTTTGAAATTTTCCACAACTGCTTTGCACGTTTTTGCTTAGTCATTGTTGTTCACAACGCGTTGTTAAGACAGCGTTTTTCCCTTGTTTCAGCGTTTATCGCAAATCGCAGTGTGAGCGTTGTTGTTGCGTTTTCCAGCCGTTTCGTTTTCTTCGTAGCAATATTGTCATTGTGAACTAAATTGTGAGTTTCTCTTTCTGTTTGATTTTTTAAACTTATTTAAATTGATTCAAGTTTTCTTTCATTTCATTTTGTTTATGTCGTTGCATTTCCCACTCGTCACACACACACGACAACGACACGACACGACAATATCAAATTTCAAAGTGTTGAGGAAAACAGATTTTGTCTTGTCATTTTGTCCCTGCCACGCACGGCGACCGGCGAGGCGAGGCGAGGTCAAACTGTCGCTTTTGCTTTTTTACGAGACAAGTTGATTTTCACAAGATAAGACTGAAAAATTAAGATTGCATGTTTCAGTTTTGAAGTTTTAAATTTTCAGCATCTTTCAGAGCAAACAACTGAAGCAAAAATGGGCAAAGAAAAGATCCACATCAACATCGTCGTCATCGGCCACGTCGACTCCGGCAAGTCGACCACCACCGGTCATTTGATCTACAAATGCGGCGGCATCGACAAGCGAACGATCGAGAAATTCGAGAAGGAGGCGCAGGAGGTGAGTTTTTCTTGTTGTTGTTAGAAAAAAACATTTTTTGTCGATCATAAATCACTCAATGCTTTTGTTTGACCGTTGTTGTTAAGTGGAATTGCGCATTCAAAAGTTTTGTCTTGTTACTTCGAAAATCCTCGAGCTTTGGGCAAAACACAACGGATGCTTCTCTTCTGTTGTGTTCAATCGGTTGAGGAGATATGGAACTTCAGTCATGCTTGTTAATCCGTTTTGCGATTTTTTTCTGGAAAGCTTCCGTTTTTAAATCGCGAAACGTTCAGAAGCATGATACAATAAAAAGTGAATCACTCCGAATTATCGATCATTCGTTCGTTCAGATATCAATCGGAATAGCTTTTCTTTTGTCAAATAATTCGGACATCCAGCTCTAGCTGCACTTATGCATTGCTTTGTTCTGCAAACGTGCACGGCGCTCGTTTATCGACGAAAGTTTGAGTCAATTTCATAAAACCACCGCAAAAACATAAAATCCCGTGCACAAAAAACACTATTATGGCTCTCACTCAACTGTGCGCCCGCCGCTGCAGTTTACGGCAGCACAGTAGAAACGTGAAACCTTGAAAAGCAAACCGAGTTCAGGTGCAAATTGTAATTAAACAAACAAACAAAATTCCAATACTGCAAATCATTCAGATGGGCAAAGGCTCGTTCAAATACGCCTGGGTGTTGGACAAACTGAAGGCGGAACGGGAGCGCGGTATCACGATTGACATCGCGTTGTGGAAGTTCGAGACGGCCAAGTACTACATCACGATCATCGACGCGCCCGGCCATCGTGACTTCATCAAGAACATGATCACCGGAACGTCGCAGGTTCGTCTGGTCGCTTTGGTTGCGGTTGGAGTTTGTGTGTTTGCAAGTGGTGATGTCTGTTTGAGAGAGTTTTTTCGTTTTCTGGACAATTGTGCATGTGGAGCTCATTCATTGCGTGATATTGTGAAATGCCGTCTTTTGTCAGTTTTCTGTTTCTGTAAACTTTAGCAGACAATCCACCAATCAGTTACATTCGATTCGATCCATCTCTGTTTGTGAAGAAGTTTGCGTTTTTGCGTCCAACCATTTTCGTCAATAACACCAACACCAGTAAAAACCCAGAACTCCCCCCAGTCCCAACCGAACCACATCTTTTCAGTCTCTCAATTCCGCTATGTAAAATTCCGAAAAGCATCCGTTCGGTTATCGGATGTTCCTACTTGCCTTGCACCGCACCACCGACTTTTGTTTGCAGTCGAACTCTGATGTAAATCGTAGCAGTCGGCTGATTGGTTACTGTTTTTGAATTGCGCTCACCGATTGGTGCGTTCGCAGGCCGACTGCGCCGTGTTGGTGGTCGCTTGCGGCACGGGCGAATTCGAGGCCGGCATCTCCAAGAACGGACAGACGCGCGAGCACGCACTGCTCGCGTACACGTTGGGCGTGAAACAGCTGATTGTCGCGTGCAACAAGATGGACACCACCGAGCCGCAGTACTCGGAGGTCGGTTTGTTTCTTGGATTTTTTTGGTGCTTGTGGAGTGTTTCGATTATGATTTGCTTTATGATTAGTACTCTTTCGGACTATTATTTGTGTTTTTCACTCGGTTAATCCAGCTGAATTTGTGTGCTCTGTCTCTTCCCGCGAGCTCATTTGAAATTTACCTCGTCATCTGGCGCTTACCCGCAAATTCCCGTCAATCAGCCATAAAACCAACCGATTTTCTGAATATCCGGTTTACTTTTAGCGAGAAACGTGTTTCACCAGAAAGTCCGGCACAGTTTTCCTCGTGACTCTCATGTCATTTCGCATAAAACGACGAGAAAGTTCTCCGGGCGGACAACCGTCACAGCGGCCGCACCCGAGACCGAGCCCGCTCGATCCGGCCAAATTGCGTCACTACCCCTTTCCCACCTGTATGGGTGATGAACAACAACAACAACAGACAGTTCTCCAATCCGTGAACCGTATTTCCAGGCGCGCTTCACGGGGCCACTGATTCATATCCGTGAACTTGAATAATGTTTTCAAAGTTCTCCAATCCGTGAACTGCAATTTCCAGGCTCGTTTCACGGAGGTCGTCACGGAGGTGTCGAACTACGTGAAGAAGATCGGCTACAATCCGAAAGCGGTCGCGTTTGTGCCGATCAGCGGCTGGCACGGCGATAACATGCTCGAGGCGACTGAGAAGATGCCGTGGTACAAGGGCTGGGCGGTCGAGCGAAAGGAGGGCAACGCCTCCGGCAAGACCCTGTTGGAGGCGCTCGACTCGATTCTGCCGCCGACGCGCCCCACCGACAAGCCGCTGCGACTGCCGCTGCAGGACGTCTACAAGATTGGAGGTGATTACAGGGTGGTGCCGCGCGTGTGCTGGTTTTTTTGGAACTGGATTTCTTGGTTTGCTGATTTTGCGTGTGCCGACTACGGTTGAACAAAGAGGAAAATAGCCACGTTTCAGCAGGGCTGCTTTCAGGTGGTTTTGGAATGGATCAATCAACCAAGCGCCGGGCGTGTGGCTGAGTATTAAGGGGGAAACCGCAGACAGACCATTCTTAGCAGATCTGAAAGCATTCTTGAAGAAGAAGTGTGGAAAGAAGGAGTCACGAATTATGGAAAGAGTGGAAAATCGAAATTTACGAGTCAATCCGCCTGGTTGCTGTTGTTTTTTTACCGACGCAAACTTCTCCTGCTTACCCCATTGTGTCACATGCTCATCGAAAGTGCGCAGTGTTTTTATCGGGAGAAATAGTGAGCTTTTGGGCTGGACGACGAATTCTCGAAAAACTGACCGAATGATTAAGAAACAGGTTTTCGACTGCAACGTTGAGCTCACAAACAATTAAAGTTTGTCTAATTGTTTTGAAAAAAACGTGCATCAACTTTCTGAAACGCATGAATTTATTTAGACGCGATTTATTTGTCAGGCATCGGTACCGTACCGGTTGGTCGTGTCGAGACCGGCATTTTGAAACCGGGCACCGTCGTGACGTTCGCGCCGCAGGGACTGTCGACCGAGGTGAAGTCAGTCGAGATGCATCACGAGGCGTTGCAGGTTTGTTGATCGGTAAACTGTTGCTGTTTTTATGTTTTGTTTGTTTATTGTTTGTGCTTAGTCTAAACCAAGGACAACGTTATCCAGCTGTAGCATGGTACTGTTCTTTCTATTGTGTTGGCGGTGGAACGCCGTGCGATTTGAATCAGTGTCTCCAAATTGAGTGTTGATGAAAAAATTTGCCGCCACGGAAAGGTAAAACCTGAATTCGAATTGAATTGAATGAACCTTTTGGTCAGAGAAACGTCGCTGCTCCAAAAGCGCACACCACGACCATATCGATCAATAAATCGCCCATTAGTCATGTCATGTGTTCTCTCACTACTTTCGAGATTTAAAAAAAAATCTAAATGAAACCGGTGAAAACAAACATTTCGTTCAGAAACGTCTCTGCGTA
>JASANC010005809.1:0-11944 GCA_030248135.1 Theristus sp. LFF4_11 | reverse complement strand
CCAGCACAGCCGGGGTCCCGCCTTGTACAGCTTGCCTCTGCGCACGTGTGTTCAGCGGTCAGCCAGTCGGAGAACAAACGTTGAGCCTCGGTTGGCGAGTGCGATGCGTTGTTCGACGAGACACGGTAGTGAAGATGATATCGGCACTACACATGGATAAAATATCGATAAAAAGTCGTCACATTTAGTCGAAAAGAATTGTTGACCTAATTCAGTTCAAATTCAGTTGCGCGAATGTATAGGTTGTTAATCCATTCAACAGTTTGATCCAGAGATTAATCAAGCGCTACAATGTTTCATCATGAACGCACAAAAATCGGAATCACTGTGTGCTGTGAAATCCATAGTTTGAAAACCGTGCAACATCGCCTTCACTTTCAAGTACACGAGACTAGGACTGAAGATCAGCTGATTGGCTGCACCATCACGCTGAAACGGTGTCCGGTATCCTGTCCGGGGCGTCCGTGTCCCAGAAATAAAAGTGGCCCAAGTGGTCCTCCCAGCCTGGAATTCCCACTGCTGCAAGTTTTATTGATCATCACGCGGAACAGGACACCTGGTCTGGTCGGCCACAATTTCTAGCGTTACGTGCCGTGTTTGACCAATCAGCGTACTGCACTGAATTAAGAAAAACCTTAAAATCCAGGAGGCCGACAAAGCGGACGTCGATGCAGCGGTTGCCGCGGCCAGCGCCGCGTTCAGCCCCGAAAGTCCGTGGCGGCGAATGACCGCGACCGAACGGGGCAGCCTGATGTTTCGATTCGCTGATCTGCTCGAGCGAGACAAGGCCATTTTGGCGGTTGGTTTGGATTTTTTTGATCTAGTTTTCTGTGTTCTTAGTTTTCGTTGACAAAAGTGCACCCTGTCTGTATTGCACATGCGCTGCACGCACATACAGGGTTACAGGGTGGTCCAGAATCATGGGCATCAACCGTTGACAATGGAGAAATGAACGTTTGGGATCTGTGGGCAAATGAAAAGTGTGTTTGTGGTATGATTATACAACATTATACTGTGAATACAAATGTATAACCAAATGAAATGCATAATGTCTTCAGGAAAAGAAGCTTAGTCTTCAACTTTAGGATCTTGTAAATCAATAGTCTTCTATGAAGTACAATTGTACCTGGACCTTTATTTTTTTGTGTCATGCTATAACTGCGGAAAAAATCAATTTCGTCGGACAAATCAAATTCCGTTTTATAGGACATTTGAAACATTATAAGAGAATTTTTTTCTGAAGTCTGCAGCTTGTTATCGTTAATTGCAAAGTCGCAAACAAACGCACAGGCACACGCACACTGGCGTTTGCTGTAATATCGTAATTGTGCCAGTGTGTTTGAATGCAACTACTGCGCAATATTACTGTGTTCTAACACAAACGGGCTGCACCATTTTATCAGAAACGCTTTTATTTCAGACTCTCGATTCCTTGGACATGGGCAAACCATTTGCCACTGCTGTTGCCGACGTTGAAGATTCAGCAAAGTTTATTCGCTATTACGCAGGTAAAAAGACAGTGTTTCCTTTCGTGTCGAGACAAACGTACTATATTTGAAGTGAAACAAAACCTTGAAAACAAACGGAGTTGCAAAACATAGAAATGAAGTAAAGTATTTTTTTACGCTAACGTTTCAAATCACTGAAAAGCATAAATTCGGATCACTTGCATTTTGTGTTTTTGACTGTGCTTGAAGCAGAAAAAACAACCTCATCATCATCAAAAACATCATATTTTCAAACAACATCAGTGCGTGGTTGCACATGTTCGCATAGTAATGTTTCTTGCATGCTTTAAAAGCAAATATAAAAGTTTCAAAGAGCTTAACTGTGCACATTTCGCTTCATACACACACACACACACTGTATCCGACTTTATTCGTGGTATGTGTGCCTGTGTGTTTGTCTATGATACTGTGCATAACATTACCTGTGGTACTGCTTTTTATTGAGATTTCGTACGTTAGCTTTAGCTTTACAGGCAAGACTTTAGCTGCATTTCCTGCTCAAAAATTCTAATTTAGGTTTTACGGACAAAGTTTGCGGGCGAACCGTGCCAGTAGACGGCGACTACTTCACGTACACGCGCATTGAGCCTGTCGGCGTCTGTGCGTGCATCGTGCCGGTGCGCCGGTACAGTTTGTTATCTCAGACGTGTCAAACAGAAAATGACGTCATAAGCTTCACACTGTCTTGGCATTCTTGAAAAAAAAACAACTTCTAGTCTGCGACTAATGCCGCCTTGATAAAGAATACAAGGAGTGCACTAGTTATTCGTCCGTGCTGTACACTGTTTCGGGGTCAGACGCGCGCAACAATAAGAAATCCCAGCTCTTTCAATTCAAAAGCGCGTGCATATTAGATATGAACCTGGCGTGCATGCGCGCGCGCTGTGCGTGTACAGGAATGTCTCTCATTAGGAAGCAGCGTTACGTGATCACCGACCAATCAGCTGACTGCCTAGAATTTCCAGTTCAACTGTAGCTTGCAAACCCCAATGAATTTCCCCATGCAATGCAATTTTCAGTGGAACTTCCCGCTGCTGATGTTGATCTGGAAGCTCGGGCCGTGCCTGGCAGCCGGCTGCACCGTCGTCTGCAAGCCGGCCGAGCAAACCCCGCTCTCGGCGTTGCACTGCGCCGCGCTCGCGAGGGAGGCCGGAATGCCGGCGGGCGTTCTGAATGTAGTGCCCGGTAAGGAGGTTTTGTTTTGAAGGGAAGTTCATACTGACGTATGTCAACGGCACGTCTCCATGGACGGTATCATCAATTAAGTAATATTTTAGGCTCTGCGACTCCGGTGTGCGTTTGCAGACGTTGTAGGGCAGCTAGTTGCAGTCATTATGAGGCAATTCAAAATAGCCTAAGTGATCCGGCCCTATTTCGGGGACTATCTCGGATCACTTTGCAAATTTTTAATAAGGACTAGGCCCGTTTAAGCAATGTCCGACAACGAGCGCGTCGGATTTTAGAAAAGAAGGGCATACAGAATTCGGGAATATTGGTTCAGTAAGAAAGAAGTCAAAGTCGAGACAAAGAAAATCAGCTTTTGAGAGTTAAATTGAGACCCGTTTAAATAAACGGGTTTGCCAAACAAATTACATTATAAAAATGTGATTTTCGTGTGACGATAACACTTAGATGTATAATCTCTATATGTAATAACGCTGAAACATCAGCTGGATATTCTTTGTTTCTTGAATTCCTTGAAAAGGATATTCTGTGGACCGTAGCATAATACAAGTGACATAATGAGTAGTATCTAAATATCTCGCTCAGAGAGTAAAGCTTGCCCAATTTTTGAGACTCACCCCAATAGAACGGGTCTGCCCAAAAATGTGAAGTTAACCTCTTTTTTCGTGCGAAGGAGGCGGAGTAAGGTCTGTGGAAAATTGATCTGTGGAAAAATACCGCTTAACTGAAAACTGAACACGCGGCTTGGAGAAAGAAGTGAAAGTCGACAGTAACAAAAACAATCAACTTTTGAGACCGGCTCCAAAAGAAACGGGCCTGCCCAAAAAAAATGTAAAACTGAAATTGAGACGTTAAACATGATATTTACGATCATTAGATCTGAAAACGGTGAAACCTCAGCTGGGAAGTTTGCATATTCTGTGAACCGCACATTAATACTTTCTTGGGTCAAATGAGAGAAACAATAAAGTGAAATGTAAAATGAAAAGTATCACAGAACGTAAAATTTGTCCAATTCCTAAGACCCGCCCCAATAGAACGGGTCTGCCCAAAAAAAGTGAAGTAAAGCTAAAGATGATGATGATGATTATGATGCGGCTGTTCGTATCTAATAATGCTGAAACATCAGCTAACACGGTTAAATTTTCTTCTGAATTTTTGCCTGAGGTCTCACCACGATCTGTTGTTTTTTTCAGGTTACGGTCCGACTGCCGGTGCGGCGCTGTCGCATCACATGGACGTTGACAAGATCAGTTTCACCGGCAGCTCTGAGGTTAGGTTTTTATGTTTTTTTTAACTTTTTTTTAAAACGGTTGTTTTCTTGAAAAACAGCATTGCTTCAACAGCAGTAATGATGCAAGAAAGGATTTACCATAAATGTTTGTGTTTCAGTGGCAGTAAAAGAAATATGAAAATTTGAAGGCAACAAAATAATAAATGGCCAACGAAAAGCTGAAAAAAACCTCAGCTTTCCAAATGAGACAGAGGAATAAGGCAAAAAAATGGTGGTAATGTTTCAGAGTTCCTATTTCTCAAGCACGGCACGACTCCGAATTCTGTTAGTTTTACCAATGCCACAAATCACCATTAAAAAACAACCAAAGCAAAAAGTTTTTTCACGCAGATCGGTCGACTGATCATGAAAGCGTCTGGTGACTCGAATCTAAAAAAAGTGACATTGGAGCTCGGCGGAAAGTCGCCAAACATCATATTCGCCGACGCAGACTGTGAGTCGCTAAAGAAAATCGTGTAAATCAACAAAAAGTTCAACATTTTGTTGAGTAACCTCGGCTGCCGGCAGACCTGTGCCATTCAGTCATTCACACTGACCAATGATAGCTCAACGAAATGTTGTTCTGTTTGTACAATTTGTTTTTTACAGCACAGTAGTGTTCTCTATTCCAGTTTTTGAACGTTTTTGAGTCAATAATTGATTTTTTAAGTGAACCTTCAGTGAATTTCTGTTCGAGCACAAGAAAAGCTTGTGACTGACTGAACGGAAGACAGCACAATAAATGCTGGACAGTTGCAAACAAACACACCGGTCGGCAGACATGCTGAAACGCGTGCATTTTGCTTACCATATGCTTGTGTGTGTGCGTTTGTTTGTAAACTGTACAACATTGATTTTAAAATTTCTATGTTCAATCTTCAAATGTACAACATTCTGCTACCTCCCTCAATCCAAAAAAAACGCTCTTTCAGTGGACTACGCCGTTGAAATGGCGCACTTTGGTCTGTTTTACAACATGGGCGAGAACTGCACAGCCGGCAGTCGATGTTTCGTGCAAGCCGACGTCTACGATGAGTTTGTGCGAAAGTCGGTGGCGCGAGCGAACAGCAGACTGGTCGGCGACCCGTTTGACGAGAGATCAGAGAGTGGTCCTGTGGTAAGTGTGGTAAGCGTGTGGGTTACGGTGGGCATACGGTAGTGAGTATTGTCGGTTGTGCTGAACACCGACTTTTTGTGGACAATCTATCCGTTTGACGAGTGATCAGAGAATGGTCCTGTGGTAAGTGTGGTAAGCGTATGGGTTACGGTAGGCATACGGTAGTGAGTATTGTCGGTTGTGCTGAACACCGACTTGTGGACAATCTATCCGTTTGACGAGCGAGGTGAGAGAGTGGTCCTGTGGTAAGTGTGGTAAGCATATGGGTTACGGTAGGCATACGGTTGTGAGTATTGTCGGTTGTGCTGAACACCGACTTGTGGACAATCTATCCGTTTGACGAGAGATCAGAGAGTGGGCCTGTGGTAAGGTAAGCGTGTGGGTTACGGTAGGCATACGGTAGTGAGTGTTGTCGGTTGTGGCTGAAGACATCGACTTGCGGGTAATAAATCCGTTTGACGTGAAATCAGAGAGTGGTCCTGTGGAAGTGTGGTAAACGTATGGGTTACGGTAGGCCTACAGTAATGAATTATGTCGGTTGTGGCTGAACAGTGAACATACCGACTTTTGTGGGTAATCAATCCATTTGACGGGAAATCAGAACGCGGCCTTGTGGTAAATGTGGTAACCGGTAACTGGCCGTTTTGTTGATTAAGTTTCCGTTTTTGTTATTTTCAGGTAGACAGCGAACAGTACGAGAAAATTCTGCAGTTGATTGACGCTGGAAAAAAGGAGGGCGCCACGCTGCAGTGCGGTGGCGGAAAGACGGCGCACGAAAAGGGATACTATCTGCAGCCGACGGTTCGTGAATGAAGAAGTCCTAGTTTGAAGGCACGCTCTGTTATAGTTGGGCATAAAAAACTTAATTGCAGCGGTTTGATTGGTCAGATTTCAGAATAGTAATAACGGAGAAGTGAGAGACACGTGTTTTAAAAAACACACGGTCTCGTTTCAAAAATTGCATTTTCAGAAGAAAGTACAACGAAGAAACGTCGCTTTTATGTAATGTACCATTGGTGAAACATCAGCTGCACAATGCGTCAAAATTTTTGGTGGCTCTTGTCTACAAGGGAATGGTTTGATAGTTTAAAAAGTGGTGTGCAATTAAAGCGTGACGACCCCTATCACACGCGTTTTCGGTCCACGATGAGACACGTGTCGAAAAAATGACACGCAGTCTCGCTTCAAAAATACGATTTTCAGAGCAATTAGGAAAACTATAAGAGTACCGGTGAGCGAGATGGAAAAGAATGTACTACTGATGAAACATCAGCCAAAAATGAGCAAAATTATTGTAGTGGTTCCATCACTGATGGCAAATACCAGAATGTAAGAACAATAGATCGTGTTTTGTTTCAGTCTGTGAGACTGTGACTTGAGTTGTTGAACCTATGATTTTGGAAACCGCAGAACTAGCAAACTAGCAGAACAGATATAATTGTGCAACAAATTTACACACGTTTACAATTCCACACCAGCTACTTTTTCTATTGTGTGCTTCTGATTTTTTTCTTTCGGTTCTGCCCGACACAATTATCTGTCGCTTGTTGTGTTCGATAAATTTTATAAATTTTCTTTTTTTCCTTCGTTTCCAGGTGTTCAGCGACGTCACGGATGAGATGCGCATTGCGAGAGAGGAAATCTTCGGGCCCGTGATGCAGATACTGAAGTTCCAGTCTGTCGATGAAGTTGGTGAACTTTTTTTCACCTGTTTTTTCTTGTTTTAGGCAAGCCGCTGAAAAACAACAAATCGCACAAGAGAAAGGCGGACAGTGTATGGATTTTGAATTTTGACAGGCGGCAGCCATTTGCTGCTTATCGGGTGAGAATCGGGAAAGAAAGACGAAGTGATTGTGAATATAAATAAAAAAGACGTTCAGAAACCCAATTGCGTGTCAAATCTGACGTGTTTTTTTAACAACTATATTCTTCTTGCTTGTCAGTTCATTCTTTCCCCCGTGCACACACGACTGGGAATCATCTGGGCCTTCTTGATAAAGACGACTCCTAGTCTGCGACGGACCCCTCCTTGAAGTACAAAACAAGGACTGCCCTATTTATTAGAGCACACTGTATTCTCAGGTGGTGAAACGTGCCAACCACACAGCGTACGGTCTTGCGGCCGCTGTGTTCACGAAAGACCTCGACAAAGCACTCCGCATCGCAAATGGCGTCAGAGCGGGCACCATTTGGGTGAGCGGAATGTTGTCGGGTATTCAGTTTTGATCAATACTTTGATTAATTTCATTTCTGCTAGCCAACAAATTCGATAGGAAACAATCGCAAGTTAGTCTTGTCAGGATATTTGAACGTCACGTGAAACATTAAAATAGAAATTGGAATCATGTGTTTTGTTTGATTCCCACCACACAGATTTTTTAGATTTGAGATTATTAAGTTCTTCTAGTATGTTGGTTGTATTTGCTGATTGGTTGGTGGGGTTCCAACTGATGAATGAATCGCTTGGGAGGCGGAGTCATGTACAGTGCATGTGTGCATCAACAAACCCGCGAAAATTAATTAAGGGCGCGGTATTCTTGAAGCTCGCACCGCCACAGTCATTTCCATCCAGTCACTTTTACAACGGAAAAAAATCTTTTTTAGGTCAATTGTTACGAGGCTGTCTTTCCGCAAGCGCCATTTGGAGGATTCAAAGAAAGTGGAATAGGACGCGAACAGTAAGTACACAATGAGTTTAAAAAAAACTTGAAGTGACTGGAGACAGCGCAGTAGTGTTTGCACAGCCACAAACGCACACGATACATCCACACAGCAGCAGTGTGTCAGCGCGCGTGTGTGTCTGTGTGCCAGTGTGTTTGTTTACGACAGTGCAAACATTGATGTTTTTAAGTTAACAGCGTTCACAGAATATAGTGGATTCAGCAGCAGAAATAAAAAACGAACCAAATAAATCTGTGTGTTGTTTTCTCGCTGCATTTCATTGTTTGCAAACCTGAAAATGTGACAAATCTTTTTTTTAACTTTTAGCGCGCTGGAAGGCATTATGGAATATTGCGAGGTTAAAACGGTAAGGAGCATTTTGTTTCATATTTTACTTATTTTATTTGCAAATTAACGAAACCCACGTTTTTAGGTCACCATCCGCCAGCCACCGAACTGACATCTGCACTCATTGTTTCATTTTTATTCATACAAAATTATTTTCTTTTGCGTGGCGAATGTGATTTTTTTGTTTCCTCCTGGAGAGTGAGGAAGATTTCAAGATTAGAAACCTGCCATTCAATCGCGGAGAACACGGACAACAACAACTGTCTAATTGTAACGTTTCATGTTCTGTTGAAAACGCATGTATTCATATAAATTTTAGCTAATCTCCTACCCAATCGGGTTACTAAACGAGTTATGATTATCTAAAAATGCGGAGGACGCATATAAAAGGAGGAATATGGCTTTGTGTAAGCAGTGAGAAACTTTTTTGCTTCACAACTATTTTCAAGTTTCTGATGTGGCACACGGATACAAGTACATAAGAGTTATATTTTTGCGCCGCGTTTGTTTTAATGAAAAACCTAAAAACCTTCAAAGCGTTTTTCACTTGTCCTCTTCAGCTTAGTGTGAAATCACAGCATGTGCGAAATTCTGCAAACCTGTGCAGAAACAAAAAATTAGAGACTTCAAAGCGTTGCTGCAGATAAGCTTTATTGTGATGACGTACGCACAGCTATGTAGGTACTGAGCAATACGTAACTGAACTAGTGCACACAGAAGTTACGTATTGCTAACACGAAAGACACAGCAACATGCTGCTGTTTGTTCAAGACGATACAAATGTCATGGGCACGTACATTGTGTCGCAAAATGTACGTTGCCTCGTACAGTGGCGGCACTGTTGATCAGCAAATAGTCTCAAATTTGCCTCTCCTATCGCGTCTCTCGTCTCGTCACAACACTAATCTGCACGGCACGATGACTCAAAGTGCACCTACATTTTGAAGTGTATTGTATGAGAAAACGTAATTGCGGCGGAACCGAACAGATGCAGACAAAATAACACGTTTGCACAAAAGCAAAGTGTCACTGCTACTGTGTTGCCATCGACTGCGTTATTCCTCGATCAAGTTGTGTTGTTCGAAAAATTGACAGCTTTTTCTTGTGCAATATTGTTGCCGCAATTTGGTCTTACTTTGGTCAAAATTTGGTCAAAAATAGCTAAAATCTAGTTTACCGTATCCCCACAATACAACTGAAACACTGCAATAACAGTTTTTGTAGTCATCGACCCCTTCCTTCGCTTGGTTTGTCAAAAGGTTCTTAAATCAACTTGAATTTCTCTCCAATGAAACCGTTCGGATGCGCTATATAAACTTCAACAAGCTCATTTTTGGTCGATCATTTTTATGCCACTTCTCTGTGTGTTAGTATTTCATGTACCTAACCCACACCATTTTTATCACTTGTGATTAGTATGTGACAAAATTTCTGCCGGTTTTTGACGCTCGATAATCAGAAAAAAAATATCTAGCAGAGCACAAAGACCAGCTGAGCTTTGAACGAAATTTGAAATAAATGATTCAAAACAGTCCCCATCATGAAAAAGTAGTGACGCATGTTGCAGAATGAGAGATGAGGCAAAACAGTATGCACAACCGCGTCGTAGCCGTTAGAAATGCGAATGCGGTGACGCTGATAGATACATGTAACCTGATTAATTGATGTTGTTTATCAGTTGAGAGTCGCATAAACTTGAATGATAAGTGGATCGATATGAAATTTTGTTAAATCTGGTAACATTAAATCTGTTAAAAATGGCAACAACGGTGTTTTGTTCGTGGAAATGTACATGTGGAAAATGTACATACAGGAAAACCAATGACAATCATGGACGCAGTAACGTGCACACCTCAGCGATTTGATCTGTCGTCGGCTCAACTTTGCGCAACATGAAAAACAAGAAAAAACCTGTTCAGCAGTGTCACGGTTATAAAAATATCAATAATTAGGAATGGCAACGTTCGTTAGTGAAGCAGAACTGCTTCAAATACAGAGGGAGAAAAAAGTTGCCACAGAGAGACAACAATTTTGCCGTATAAGCCAAAGTCGACGAGCAATGAATTTCGCCAGTGCTCTCTCGGTCGCAAAAACGTTCGTGCACGCCAGAATGCGCACCATATGTTTGGGACGCAAATAAAAATCTAATCAACTAAACTGAATGTGTGTACAGATATACACACACAGATACATGTATGTACGTACATGTGCATCGGTATATACTAAAAGATATATCGACAATACACACCACCGCATGCTAATTTTGAAATGTACAGTTTTTTTAATAAAAATGCAATGTATAATTGCGAGATCCGGCGAGATATAATCTGGAACTCCGCTCCGAACCAGACGGCTAGGTTTCGTCGCGGTAAAATCAGGGAAAATACAAAAAAAGTACAAGTTGAGTGACACGGGAAGAGAACGCCAATTTATAGACGGTGTATAGCAGTGTGCACGTGAAAATGTCAGGTTTTGAGCCTCCCATAAAGGTACAATTTGGAACACAACTCGCTTCCAAAATAGTTTTGAGGTTGCACACGTCTTACACGGTGAATAAAAAAACAGTTCGTTTTTTGAGTGGATAGCAAGAAGAGCGCGGCAGAGCAATTTTTTACTGCGGAAATTCCTGTGTTTGAAACAGAAAAGTTCTAAAGTTGGATGTTGTACACGGTTCACGGAATATAGAACAAGTTTCTGAACCGTTTCAACGCGTTATGATACAGAGAACAATACTGCTCACAAGACGTTATGAGAAACACAACTTGCTGACGCAAGTCACTTTTCACTAGCTCAATAAAACGGAAAATTGGCGCTCCAGTCTGACTAAACTGTTTTTTTTTCCTCAATTTTTAGCGCACTGTATCAGCATTATTATTTTTTAATAAACTAATAGTTTTTAATCAAAAACCAAGTATGTTTATGCTATAAACCATCAAAAATTCATCGCTTTGAATTATTATTGAAAAATTCTGTAGCTTGTCCACAAACGTAACACACCTTGCGTCTAAGTGACACAACCTACGCAAGGTTTAATTATTGCTGTTGAGCGTTTTGAAGAGCGGCAAGCAAGGTGTGGACAAAAGCTACCGACAAAAACATGTGGATAAGTACTATTGTATCAAAATTTAAAAGTAGTAAGATACAAACAAAGTGCACGCTGCAAAGTTGTGATTTATGACGTAACACATGACCAGGAAAATGCTGCTTTGTGCACCCACCTTTGGATTGTTTTATCTCACGGCGCTGGACTTATTGTCGGACAACTTTTTAATTTAATGTATTTATTAAATTTAAAGTAATGTATTTAATTAACAACAATTTAATGTATTTATGGATTTATTAGCACTTCATTGTCGGACAACAAATCAAAAATGTGCCTGATGGTGCGCTTGCATTTGATTAATGATACTGACTAATATTTTTGTTGTTGTTTTTTTTGCTGTTATTGTTTCACGTTCTTTACGAAATACTGGCATTCGTTGAATTTCTGCTTTTATTCTGAATCAATCAATCGACGACGAACAGAAAAAAACCATGGCTGTGCTGCGAGTCAAATGTTGACAAAAAAAGTGATTGAAAGCCGACGAAACAAACTGTATAGATCTGCAACAAAACAATAATTTATGGAAAACACGGTGAAAACAACATTGTGTTGATGATAGTAGACATTCCTCTTACTGACTGATGAGCTTAATCGACTTTATGGTAGAAAAATGCGAGTTCTGCTCTGTTGTTTTCTCATACGAAAAAGTTAGTTAGGTTTCCATGATCAATATTCATGCTCAGTATATTCATCCGTAAACATTTTTTTTTATCAGCGCCGCTTAAAGCGACTACAATGTACTTTGCGTT
>JASANC010005808.1:0-17091 GCA_030248135.1 Theristus sp. LFF4_11 | reverse complement strand
TTTATCTATCCATCTATGCGTTGACTAGTCTCGGGTCCAAAATAAAAGATAGCACTTATATTTCGGTGCACCCTGTAATGTCAACGTTTGTATGCTTTTACTTGTAGTTCAGCCAGAAAAATATGGATTTTACGCGTTGCCAATCATAGCAATAATTGACACGCATCTCTTCACGGACATTTGTGCGACCAGACGGGTGAAAGGTGAAAGCTCTGGCGTCCAGTGGTGTTCATTTCGGTTTTTTTTCATTTTTTAAACGTTCAAAATTTGTTACCTTCAGTCTTGTTAGATGTAACTTGAGTGGTTGCGCGTTATATTGTGTGTGGTCTGTGCGTGCACTCGGGTGCGACGGTTCGAGCCCGCCGAAGGGTGTATGTAGGACCACCTTATAATGACTGAGAAACTCCGATTCGCGCTTTACTTGACGTGCGCCTTATTGGCTAGCCCTGTCCCTGCCTAATTATTGTGGATTTATTCAAACGTGGGGGTTTATTGGTGAGGGGGGGGATTATTGGTGGGGGGGGGGGGTTATTTACAAAAACAGAGATTTCCTTTTGTAACAGCCTTTTGTAATGAAATTACCATTAACTCCTAATGTTGGCGCCTTTGGTAGCACAATTTCACCAATGTCACTGCATTCAGCCACTGAATTCGCCGGTTATGTGTTTCAAACAGGTTTCCAATTAACCCCATGGGGGATTATTTGTGGAGGGGGGGGGAATTATTCGGAAACTTGTCGTGGGAGTGGGGGTTTATTGGTGGGGGGGATTAATGGGGGGGGGGGTTAATGGGGCTAATACGGTATTTGTTTTCAGCGGATTTTATGGCGTGAAAGCTTCAAATGAAACTCGGTCAGACGCGACTCGCTAACTGCCAATAATTCTCTCGTGTGCAAATGATAATGTCAATCTGGTTCATCTGAAAATATTGTTCCCATAAGACGACCAAACAATTTGTTTTCATTCTGACTTTAACTTTTTTACGCTTTCTTTTTGTTTGTCATCTTTTCTTAACAGCACCGTTTAGACTCGAGACACCAGAAAAATGTCCAGCGACAACGTTATTAGTTGCCCGAAAACCGGTTTTGCTGTGAAAATACAACAAAAATCGTTGGTTAGCCTCCCTTCGCGCGCAACGTTTTTTGTCGTCCGACTATTTGAAAAATCATTCGTCTTTATGAAAAGGAACGAATTTAGTTGCATTTATGGGGAGCGGTGCAGTGAGCAGAAGCTGGTGTGGTGTGCGCTCCTCTAAGCTATGTTTCAGTGCAGATAAATTGAGGATAAAGCTATGTGTGTGTTTGATAAAACAAAACAAAAACACAATGAGTGATTTTCATTTTTGATTAAAAAATGTCATATAATTTGAAAAAAAAAGTCAAATTTTCGAGCACCGTTCGCGTGTACGTGCCTTCATTTGGTAATTAAAATAGTGCGCGGTTTTTTTCAAATTTTAATTTATTTTCCAGATACACTCATGAATATGATTATTATTTTGCGCCACAATAATGCTTGACGCACATTCTAAAATAGATGTAGATTTTTCCATTTTCACTTCGCACACCCAGACACCTGAAATTGTCCGAGCACGCAGGGTGAGTATCATACATAATTAAGGTACGTTAAAAAGCGAAAAATAATATTCAACAAAATAAAATTTGTTTTTGTACCGAAAATTTGAAATTTTACAAGCGTGACAGTGAAATCATCTTCCAATCAGTGCTTGAATCACTGAAAACACACACTGCAAATAATAGTTTATTGACAAACACATCGAAACGTGCGTTCAATCAGCTGCTTTCGTTCTAAATTAAACCATTCTACTTCACAACCACCCTGTTTCAACGACAACAAGCGTATGCAGCCACTGATATTACATTGCGCTGCACTGTGTGAAACGTGCAGACGTTTATTTGTGTTATGTTGTTGTTGTTAGACGCGGCGCGTTAAAAAATGAAAATAGAACATTGTGCATTGGCGTTGACGACACCACAACGCTCAACACGGATCTGTTTTCATTTGGTTTTGCCGCAGATGTTAGTGGGATACTTTGATACTTTCTGGGGTGCGACTGGCTCTTATTCAGTTTTTTTTTTCACTTTGTTTTCCATTCGTTTTTTCTGTGAAACTGTCTGCTTAAACGGCCTGAAATTTTCATTACAGCTCAAAGTAACATCACCGTTTTTTACATCCCAACATCTAATTTTTATCGTTCTTTTTGTGTTTCCTTTCCTTGTGTATCGTTCCCTGTTTTTTGTTGCTGTATTTTGTCAAAAAAATGGATTCCTTTTTCCTTGCTGGTTGCAATATTTTTTGTGTCAGTCTTATTCAGACGTTTGATTGTTCAATTCATATGTAAATTTAGAAAATGTTTATGTGTGTTCTGCGTCATTCTCAGCAGTCTGCATCTGTGTAAACATTTCATTGCGTCGGTCAATCGTTTTACAGATTACACCGGTGCGGTTTCGCCGTTTTTGAACTGTATACGGTAATTTACTTCATTGAAAAAAGCTGAACTTTTCGCAAATAACACAATCATTGGTCAATAGTTTTAAAACGAAATTTGCTGTCTTTTTCTGCTCCGGTTCCAGGCTTTTGTCCTTTTTTGCAGAAATGTGGATATGACATTTGATGAAACGAAACGAAGAAAAATAATTGTGCGTTTTTTCAGGCCGAGCCAAAACAACACAAAATTCCATTTGATTTTCTGAAAGAAATTCAGATTGGACTCGGAAAACCCGAAATGGGCTCCACAAAATTGTATATTTTAACCAGAAGAAAATGTGAATTATAAAGAAAACCACCATGTGAAAAGTGACAAGTGAAAACAAAAGCCGTCGTCCTCGTCCGGCTGTGTTAAAAAAACACAGTGATTGAAATATAAAAAAATAATGGACAGCTTGCAACAAACGAGCGGCTCAACAGGCCCGCAGGCGCTTGGATTCGGTGGTGGTGGCGCCGGCGCAGGTCCCAGCGACGACTCAGCCTGCGATGACGACGACGACGTCGTTCGTTTGGAGTCTGGCGCTCTCTACCACAATCATGGAGCGAACAATCGAAACGGCCCAACGTCAGGCTCGCTTTCGTCTCGGGCTTCCACGCCGTTGCAGGTTGGTCGTTGCTTGGTGATGGCGGGTGTGAATTGTGATGTGATCATGTTTGTTGTGGTGTTTGGGAAAGTCATCCCATCGTCACAGTTTTAAAGAAGTGGAGTGAGTGAGGTCTATGAGTTTTTATTCAAAAAGTGGGTGAGGAAATGGTGAAGTTTGTAGTTTCGACGATTGGACATGGACACAGCCAAGTCAATGGCAGCGTGGGTGGTGTAGGGTTGCATTTTTGTTTTTAAGAACTTCAAAAAATTTGACGGGTCAAAATTGTGCTGAATCAATCAGGGAGTTTGAAGAACCACATCTTATCTACAAGCGCCTCCCGAATCGAATGACTCCCGTGTGCCGGAACTTTCCAGGTTTTGTTTTGGTGGACCTCATCTCATTTATCCTTTTTTCAAGCCGTCATCAAGCCTCTTCTTGCGTTTTGACCCTCCACAACGCCACTAATTATCCCCAGGCCTAGGGTTAGGGGCTTTGAAAAAAAAAATTTTTTTAGTTTTTTTTTGTTTTTTTTTTAAAAATTTGGATTTTTTTTTCAAACTTAAAAAAAATTTGAAAAAATTTTCTTCTACTTTGCTCTGAAAATTCGATTTATGGCATAATTTTTTGAAAGTTCAAACCAAATTATCTTCCCAACTTCTTTGTGTGCTTAGTTACCACATGTCATTATTTGGTCATTTTGACCGACGTACTCCATGTTTTTCGATTTGGATGACTTCTAGAGTCAATTTTTAGCGTTGAAATGACTTAACTGAATTGAAATATCGTTTCAGAAATCATTTTCTTGCAACTTAGAACATGTTTTTTCAGTCGGTAGGCCATGAGATGAACATGATATCTTGTTGATTGGCGTACGTTATAGGTCTACAATGGAGTTGTGCGATATATTGTTAAACAATTGGAGCGGGGATGTTGGTTAATACCACATCACACGACCGTTTTTCAGATACCCGATAACATGGCCACATGTTAAAACTTGCGTGCTGAGCTAAACTAACGTGTTAAACTTGCGTCTGTCAGTTGCCCGCAACGTGATCGCGAAATCATGGTACGTGTTTTCGATACGATGATTTGAAGAGTGGGCTCTCGCCATGTGGCAGATAGCATAGCTGGTTGAACCTGAAAGTAAGTGTCTTGGGGGGGGGGCCACCGGGTCGACAGGGGTTGCCGACTCAGCTACAGCAAACAGGAATTTTTGAACACAGTCAAATTTTGGTAATTTTCTAAAGAGGAACAACTAAGAACAATTCAATATTCAAGTGCACGTCGAAAATTGTCCTGTTTTACTGTTGAAAATGCAACTTTCCCTCTATGAAATGGACATAATTTCAATAAAACACGATTTTCGCTCTTATAGTTTTCCGGATCGTTCTGAAAATAGTCTAGATGAACTCAGCTCGACGAGACGCTTCGAACAAACCTAACTTGTAAAAAAAAATTTTTTTTTATTTTTTTTTTAATTTAAAAAAAAATCCGGATTTTTTTTCTCTAACCCTACCCAGGCCCCAGCTCAACTGAATGGAAGCTTACCGGCTAGAAATTCGATCAATTATGTTGACGACGCCACGACATGACACGAAACAGCAACCAAACAAAGGAGCGCTTGCAGACAGTGCAGCTCGGACGCTCAGAATTCACAATCTGGGGCGAAATGTCACCTTGGACTGCATCGGAAATATTAAGCCAAGCTTTGCGACGCTTAAAAACTTCATCCCAGAAGTTGTTGAAGCCTAAAATCAGTCGGTAAAACGGTTCAAGATCGACTGCTGACGGTTTTATAAGGTGATAATGTCAAAGAAAATTTTTGTTGAACTTTCGAAAAATTGTGCCAAAAATGAGGGTTTCATTGAGAGCATATCAGAAAAAATGACGTTTTTTATTTTGTTTATTTTAATGTTGAATTTCCTTGGGTGGTAGGTCGTGGGTGGGTTATCCTCGATCATTAACGGAAAGATGCCAGTGATGGTCTCTGTGCAGAGACTTTTATTTCACCGTAAAACATCGAAAACATCCGAGAACGCAGCTGTTGAAACGAGTTGTTTTTTTTTCAAATGAATTCTTCCTGCCGCGCAGGGCCAGCCGTACAGCACGACGCCGCCGACGGTGGAGGACTGGGAGGACGCGTACGCGAGCGAGCGCCTCGGGCGCCTGCTGCTCGGCATCGGCCTGCTCGCGCTCGCTGCCGCCGTCAACCCGCTGGTGCTCGCCGTGTTGCACGACTTGGCGCCCAGGTGGCCGCTTTGCGTTTTTTTCTTGTAGTAAGGCGCAGACAACGGACTTCTCATAATTTTGTTTCACAATGCCGATCATGCAAATGTAATACGGATGGCATGGTCAGCTGTTTCATCGTTCGTGTTCAAGATTGTTGCGTTTGCGTCAATTGACGCAAGAAAATTTTGACGAAAAAACCCTGCCTTATTTTACTGTGTTTTCAACATTTTGCTTTGCAGAACGCCTCTACCCGATCTTGTATTCTCGTTTGTGCCCGAGCAAGAGTGGGCGCTAACTGCGGCCGATATTTTAGTCACTGTGTCCGGTGTTACCATATTGCTTGTCGGTGTCATTCACAGATATAGGTCAGTTCGGTGGCTGCAACGTTACGATATGATGTTTGTGTTGCAGGATTGTTTCATTTGATTGGACATTTTTTTTCGATTCTAAGAAACATCTAATCAGAATCAACAGAACAGAATCAAAAAGTGATGAGTTTTGAGCAGTTTAAATTGAGTTTGATTACGCTCAAAAACGATTGGTTAATTGGCTCGCTTGATTTTTTTGTATTGGACCAGGAAAGTATTTGGAGTTTGTTGAAAAAAACTAAAAAACCATTTTTGCTTTATTTTTCAGGTATATTGTTCTTCGGCGAGCGGCGGTAATCGCTGCCATCTTATACGGGTTAAGGGTGCGTTTTTTTAAATGATAGTTTCTTTTTCTTTTCTTAACAAATAAACATAAATATGCATACAGCTATGTATGTTGTCTTTTATTTTGATTCTGCGACTCTCCAATGCGTTTGCACAGACGTGGACAGGAAAAAAAAATTCGTGTTTGTGACGTTGGCAAGTGATCAATTGAAGTGCCTGAATTTAAAAGTGACTCGTTCCCGTTCGTATATCAAGTACACCAAAGCTACATCAGCAATTATTTGAATTACCGCGGCATGTAAGCATACAATGAAACTGATCACTTTTCCAGGCGTGCACAAAGTCGCAGAACTTAAAAAAAACAAGATAAATAGTGGAAACTCGGACAAAATGAGCAGCGTGAAACCAATGCAGGTGATTTGTCTGCTGAGCACGCAGTTGCCGGTCGGATTTCGCAATGCCTCAATACACTGTGCGCCCGAACTGCGCTATCCGTCCATCGACGTGTATTTCTACCGATTCTTGCTGAAGTTCGTCTCGTTGGGTGAGTGGACTGTTTGAGATTTGGTTTTTTTTGCGTAGTGTGGAAATGGAGGAGGTTCTCGAAACGAATTACATTACACCAAACTGGCATCACACGAAACAGGGAACGGTTTTTTCTCTGAAATTGAACAGTTTTTGAAGTAGTATTTTGCAATCCACCGGCAATTCTTACACTACAGAACGCACTGCTGTGATCCGTTAAAAGATTCGTTTGTGGATGACACACAACGGTTTTAGCGACTGAAAAACTTGCAAGCTCAGCTGAGCACAATTTTGTGCGGCTCACCATTTTATGGGCGCATCTGCTTCTGGTAGGAAAACGTTTTTGCCCAGCCACACAACCGAAACCTCGGCTCTCTCTGTTTACAAAAGGTTCGGAAACAGTGTTCTCGATTGCAAATTGTGTCACCCTAAAGGCATAAAAACCACCGCCGCACCAAAGAATCTCCACAAACCCCCCGCACCACACACGACACAGGCACCAGTCTCTCGGAGGGTCCGTCCGACCTGTGCGGCGACATGCTGTTCAGCGGGCACACGATCGTGTTCACGTTGTTGTACTTGACCAGCCGCGACTACCTGCCGAAGTCGTTGGCGTTCTTCCGGTGGCTGATCGCGCCGATGTGCGCGTTCGGCGTCGTGTGTCTGGTCGTCTCGCGGATACACTACACGATTGACGTCGTCGTCGGCTACTGGATGACGCTCGGTGAGTTGGTGTTTTGGGTTTGTTTTGTTGTTCTTGTTGGAGATTGCCTGAGTTTTAGTGTTTAATCAGCACTCGGGAGTGCGATGTGCTCAAAGTAATGTGAACGTACAGGTACAGATCTGATATCGAAATCTAAATTGTCTTTTTTTTGGTGGAACGTGAAAGAATCAATTTGCTGAGCTGTGAAAGAATCGATTTGCTAAGTTGGAAATGATTTGAAAAACGTGTAGGCGCACAGAGACACACACAAGGCGCATATACGCTGATCATGCGCGTTGCTGTACATGGTGCCTGTGTGTTTGCGGCTTTGTGAGCGAGTTTATCGCAGAAAGTGCGCTGTTTTCCGACTCGTGCGTTACCGGAGAACCACACACTCTCACTTCGGGCAGGTTTTCTTGTCGTTCCTTCGACCGCCACAAACGCCGCCGACTCTCACGCACCATGTACACGTTTAAAATGATAATTATAAAAAAACCAGTTTTTCCCCAACCCTAACCCCCACCCGAACCCGCAGGTCTGTACACGCTCTACCACGCGTACTGCGAGGTGGCGCACGAGCACCGTCGCAAGTGCGCCTTCCGTCAGCTGTTCATCTCGTCGTTCCTCTGGTGGTTCGAGAAGCCGGTGCCGGCCGGTCGACTGCCGAACCGCCTGAACTGGCCGCTTGGTGTGCCGCCGCTTCTCGACGCCACCCTGCGGCGACTCAGCGATCCGGTGCCACTGGCTTCGGAGGCGGCGATCATGGCAGCGCACGCGCGCAACAAACTGAACGACGACGGCGGCGGCACGAATGACCGCGATGGTCGTACGAACGACAAGTCGCGCTCGGGCTCCAGTCCGCGACGGAACGACGACGACGACGATGAGGACTATTTGAGCGAGGAACGCAGTATGGCGAACCCGTTGCTGCACGGCGGTCGTGGCGGCGGCGACGGTGGTGGTGGACTGCTGAGAAATGGTAAACGGAGACGATGATACATGTGGCGAGCGGTGTGCGACAGTGACGGCGCAGTACTTGTGGACGTGTTGAGTGTCTGATTTTGGGGTGGTATAAATGGGATGTCTGTTTTTGGAACGTGTTAGGTTAGATGCGCTAATGGTGGTCAGGGAAACATTCATTCGGTTGCCTCATTGACAAGTTGCTGACAAGTTCCAAGAGGCATGCCATATGTTGTTGTCATAACTCTCTGCTTTTAGTAAATTGAGCTTAATTACTTGAATGGTATTATTTGTCGCAAATTACTGTTTTTTGATTGCTTTAGTCAATTATATTGCACAAGTTGATATTCATCTCTGTAAACTGTAGAGTGGAACATTGTGGAACCAACACTTTGACGAGTTTAGTGTGTGTGTGTGTGTGTGCTCTTTTTTAAGTCACCACGACAAATTTAGCAATGTTTAAAGCGGGTAAGTTAAATGTGGACCAACCAACTGTGAGTGTAGCCTTGGTAAATTTGAATTTGAAAAGTTTCTGAACCGCACTGATTTGCGCGTTTCTGTATTTCAAGCGATTTTACAACGTTTTCTATTCTGGCTCTTGAGTGTTTCTATTGGACTAGACAATCACAGCTTCACCAAACAATTTGCCACTTTTGACCTAATTTCACCCAGCCATTTGCCACTTTTGACCTAACGTTGCGTATTTTTGCCACTTTTTCAGTGCCAACCACTGGCGTTATACTAATGCAGCAGCTTGAGCGTTGGCTCACAGTTTGGTGGTGAACGGGGATGGAATGGCTGCGGTACGGAAGAAATAGGCCGAGGAAAAATAACCGTAAATGTGGATTTAATGATTGTTGGACAATTTTGGTGATGGTCTTCTATTTTGGTGAAGGATGATCGTTGATTGGTGTAAAAGGGCGGAAAGATGTGGAGGGTGGGTTTAATGAGTTCTTTTCGGTACCGCAGCTATTCTTTCGTTCACTTTTTCAATTTAGCTTTTCTTTCATTCTTTATCAGACCAATTGCACATTCGTATACTGCAATCGCAATTATTGATATTATTTATTGAAATAATAAGTGATCAAATTTGTTTTGTGATCTTTCTGTAACTGCATCTGTTAGAAAAACTCAATGCAAGCAAGGTGGTATGGGATTTTCAGTTTCACTGGTTTTAAAAGAAACGAGCAAGTTATTTCGGTCTTTTATCCATTTTTTCTGTGCTCCGTTGTGCGGGTCTGTGTGCTTTTCAATCAAGAAACAAAAATTATGTGGATATGTGGACAATTCAACCGGATAATCATGGTATTTTTATATAGACTTTTTTGTATTCTGTGTTGTTATGTTCTTTGAAAACATCGGTGATAATTTTGTATGATGTTGGTCTGTTCATTAGAACCTGCGCAGACACTCGCGGCAGAGATGACGTTTTTTGTCTTCCCGCGTCTGTATGACTGTCATGAGGTCAGCTAGCAGGTTCAGCTAAACTGACTTTTGTGTTTTTTCTGTGAACCAAAAGATTTTTTTTCATTTTCCTTCAATTTTAATTCCTTCAATTCCCTTCACCTTTAACTGTTGGTTTCTTTCTCGATTTGCTTGTCGTCTTCATATCTCTCAACCGTGCGATAAATGTGGGTAAGATTGTTGTGTAGTTTGTTCATTAGGAGGTTACGGATAAGGACTTTAGTTATAATGATTTTTTTAGCTGCATCTGACAGGTTCTAATGAACAAGCTATATAGTGTGTGTGCCCCTTGGTCAGAGTGCCTACCTGTTCTCATTATTGTTACATCTTCCGTTGATCATTTTTTGCTTAAAATTTTCAGCATTTTTTGAAAACACAAATCAGATTGGTTTTGTTGATATTGTTGTTGTCTTGTGCAGTCAAACACACAATGCTATGCGTACCTTATTTGTGCCCACGTTATGCACTCAAAATTGTGTTTTGTTTGACTGCGTTTTTGTCGTTAAAACAAAAATTATACTCTGTGTATCACAGAATTCTATTGGATTTTTTCACGTCTGTGCATTTCTTTCTGTCTTTTCATTTTTTACGTTCTGCCAAAAAAATATACTTTCGTTGTTTTTCGTTGTTGTTTTTCAAATTCTAAATATTCACAATTTGCCTTGAGAACAAAATGAATAGCAACAAAACACGCGGTGTTTATTCGGAAGTTCTGATTGATTCAATATTTTCGTATCAACCAAGCGGTGAAGAGGTGAGTCTTCTCTGGTCTATCGTCAAAAAATGCTTCCTTTTCATCGTAAACATCCATAACCAATCGATGAAGAAATCGTAAGTTTCTGCTGAGTTTCAAAAGTCTCATTTGATTCTTGTTTTTTTCAAATTTTCTTTGTTCCAAAAACAATTGGCTCAAATTACAGAAAAACCAAGATTCTATGATATGTTGCTGTCGTACATTGGATGTGTTCACTTGTGTCTCACCTCAATAAAATATTCAACATTCTTACCTTTTTTGTTTTATTGTTTGCGCACCGGTTTCGGAGGTACCAAACTCCGGCGGAAACGGGGAAACGGTTTGTTGCAATTGTCATTGTTTTTTTTATTAAAAATGTAAACACTAAGAACGTGAGAAACTTAGAAACATGAAATCAAAAGAATGGAATGGAGATTGGATGGGGTCAGATTGACAGAAAAACGTACAAAATATTTTGGGTTTGGGTGGCGTCGACTTCTCGCTTTTGCATACGGCGCACGTGCACTGAATGGTTGCCGAATCATGAGTGGACCAATCAGCGTGCAGACGTGGCTTGGCTTGTTGGAAGAAATGCTACATTTCACATTCTAACCTTCTCGTACGGGACATGGGCTCGCAGAAATGCTTCCACAATTTTCTGAAAAAAGAAAAAGCACAAAAACCGATTTAAGGTCCACATGTTCTCACCATAAACACTGATTTTGTTGATAAATATTTTAGAGCTGTGCTACAAGTTCTTAACTGATAATTTTGCATAAACACATAGGGTTAAAGACGGAATATTCTGCAAAAAAATCATGCTTTGACATAAAGATGAACAAACAAAACAACAAAGTGCAAAAGAGACGACAAAAACCAAAGTCTTTGGTGAAAAAGATATTCAACGTTTCACTAAACAAAAAAGCCCATCAAAATTCCTCAGTCAAAAATTGGTATTCGTAAAAATATCAGCACAAATAATTCCTTCCCTGATTGAACATAGCAGAACGCAAAACGACCAACGAACAACACCCAATGTATGAATATTTAATTATCTAATTATTTAATTATTTAATTATTTAATTATCGACAACAATGAAAATTATCGACACATCGACGGACGCAAACGGAGAAGCGCCCAAAACTGACGACCAGCCGATCAACGCCGCCAAAAAGTCATCGACAGCAGCCAAGAAAGCAGCACGGACAACGCGGCCAAACGTTGCGCCGCTGGATGCGGACAACTTGGACGATGCGACCAGTCTCGATTCGGTCACCGTTTTCACGGGCGATTTCGATGAGCCGACCGTCACCAGCAGCGGCCAGTCGCGGTCAGCTGTCCTGCCACTGCCACCGCCCGGTCTGTGAATGGTTGTTTTGTGATTTGGTCAGATACGGGAACCTATAACAGCGAATTAAGCGAGCAATCAGATAAAATTTTCAAAAGCAAAAACCCTACTCAACAAATAAAACCATGATAGCTCCTTAAAATCGTGAAAACACGTTATTGTTGAGTGATTTGTTCAGTAGGCGTTCTCGGTGTGTTATTTCAGCTTGACCAATGACACCAAAGCTTTTTTGCCGCGGAAAATTTTCTGCATTGCAAGGAGGGGATTCTGTAAATCTGTATCTGCGCACGATTTATTCTGCCTGTGTAACACGCGGAGCGTGTTTGTTTGCTTGTATGTTTGTTTAAACCGATCACTTTTGCGCAGAAAACAGCGGGCGCGAAAGAAGATCGAACAAGTTTCAAGAAAACACAATTAGCGGCAAATGGGGAGTTTGGTTTTTATCAAATCCGACACTTTCGTTCTTCTTACTGTAATTCAAAACTTCGTACAGGGTGTGGTGCTCTGTATTTCCGCAAAAAGTTGCAGGTTTAAACAAACCTACTTCATACTCCTAAGCTAAAGTTTTTGTCCGCCTCGCGATCATGTTTCTCGGTTTCACACTACCGTATTAATAAAAGTTTTTGCTGCCACCGTGGGATACCCACCCTTCATTGAAAAATTCGTTTTCAGAAAATTGAGACATCCTCCAAATGGCATATTTTTATGTTGTTTCTTTTGGGGCGAGGGTTCGAATTTATCCCACTCGAGGTTGCAAAATATCCGATGCTGCCTGCATATCTCTTTCCAAAAATACAAAATGCTTGTGTGCCAATATACCGTAAAGTCTTGCATATAAGGTTCCTCCTACTTATAAGACCCCCAAAAACACCCCCCCCTTTTTTAATTTTTTTTTCAAATTATATAAGAGCCTTATATCAACTTCTCTTTTCTTTCTGTGCCGCTGTACGTACGGAAAACGCTTTTTTCCCGGTCCAGTGCCACAACTGCACGACCACGAGCACATGCGCAAACTGTACGCTATACATTTCCACAATAAACTGCACCCGGACGAACAGGACCAAGTGCGAAAGCAACTGTTCCATGTTCGATGGACGTTGGACAGAAAGGTGCTGCTCGCGGCGACCGTCGGAAAGCAACGGGTTAGCACATTGTGTACATTGTAAGGAAAGTCCTTGTCAGAAGTCCGTACCAAAGAAAGTCCTTGTCTGAAATCCACACCAAAAAATCTTCGTCTGAAGTCCGTACCAAAGAAAGTCCTTGTCAGAAGTCCGTACCAAAGAAAGTCCTTGTCAGAAGTCCGTACCAAAGAAAGTCCTTGTCTGAAATCCACACCAAAAAATCTTCGTCTGAAGTCCGTACCAAAGAAAGTCCTTGTCAGAAGTCCGTACCAAAGAAAGTCCTTGTCTGAAGACCGTACCAAAGAAAGTCCTTGTCTGAAATCCACACCAAAAAATCTTCGTCTGAAGTCCGTACCAAAAAAGTCCTTGTCAGAAGTCCGTACCAAAGAAAGTTCTTGTCTGAAGTCCGTACCAAAAAAAGTCCTTGTCTGAAATCCACACCAAAAAATCTTTGTCTGAAGTCCGTACCAAAGAAAGTCCTTGTCAGAAGTCCGTACCAAAAAAGTCCTTGTCTGAAGTCCGTACCAAAGAAAGTCCTTGTCTGAAATCCACACCAAAAAATCTTCGCCTGAAGTCCGTACCAAAGAAAGTCCTTGTCAGAAGTCCGTACCAAAGAAAGTCCTTGTCTGAAGTCCGTACCAAAGAAAGTCCTTGTGTCTGAAGTCCGTACCAAAGAAAGTCCTTGTCAGAAGTCCGTACCAAAGAAAGTCCTTGTCAGGAGTCCGTACCAAAGAAAGTCCTTGTCAGAAGTCCGTACCAAAGAAAGTCCTTGTCAGAAGTCCGTACCAAAGAAAGTCCTTGTCTGAAATCCACACCAAAAAAGCTTCGTCTGAAGTCCGTACCAAAGAAAGTCCTTGTCAGAAGACCGTACAAAAGAAAGTCCTTGTCTGCAGGTGCGCGTCTATTTCACCGCCGAACAGCTGCACCTCTATCAAATCGCCACCGTGCCCGTGTACGACAGTCGCTTTGCAAAGGCAAAACTGGCGCTCACTGGGCTCGTTGTGGTGCTGGCTATCGGTTGGTTTTCGGGTGTTTGGAATGATGTTCCCCCACCATAAAAAAGCAACACAAGTTTTGCGGAGCGAGCACTGATTTCTCGAGAATGCTTGTTGATTTCATTTTTCTCGTGTCTCATACCATCAGCAAAAATCCGTCGAATCCAAATAAACGCGCGGTCCTCACACATTTCCGCAGCGCTACTCGTAACGCTGGCTGTTTTGTTTGCCGTTTTGTGGCGGGCCGCGCCCGCTGCGTCGACGATTCCCGCCGTTGTCGAACCGCCGAAACGCTTGCGAACGTCAGTGGCGTTGTTTCTGGTGTACATGGGCTCGGACTTGAGATGCAGCGACCACCACTGCCACGTGCAGTGCACTGGATATGAATCTGCTGTTGGCTGCGCGAATCCACTTGTTTCAGGTGATAATGAAGGTGCATTCATGAAACAGTATTTAGTGACCATTGTTTTAACACAACTATACGCGTCATTCAATATTGTTTCATGAATGCTGCTTTTGCACACAAACACGTCATCACGCTCGATAGAAACGCATGAACAGGCGACAACTACAACTTCGACAACTGCGTCTACGGCGCGGCCAGCGGCGAATTTCGCCTGTACAACTGTAGTGACACGCACGATCGAATGCTGGTGTTTCGCAATGACTCGGTGCTCGAAATTCAGTCAAACGCCGTCTCAACTTTGGATTCGGTATATGAGGCGCCCTTTTTGCTTTGAAGAACGTACACGCACACACAACACACTCCGCTTTATAACGCAGTATAACGTTCACGCAGATTTTTTTGCCTCCTGCGCTGCATCCTGGAGCATGTTGCAGACACAACAAACGACACTGAAAACTGCACTGCACAATGCATTTTGCACTGCATTGTTACAATATTTTATAAGTGACTGTACGGGACTCCCTCCTACAGTACAGTCACTTTCTGAATTTTTTTAAACCATGCAGTGCAAAATGCGGTGCCAGGGTGCAAAAAGAATTTTCTGCGTGTTGCCCAGTCATACAAACAAACACACAGGCACACATGTACGCGCTGCTGTAACATTGTATCAGCGCGTAGTTTGTTGGTGGGCGTGTAACATTTTTGTCGAAAAACAACAATGTGTGCTTTATCTTCATAAAAAACGTATTTCGTTGCGTGTTTTGTTGTGTTTGCGGGCGGTGCAGTTCTGATGTCGAATGTTACAGCATGCCACGCGATCATTTGTTCAAATGTGCAGCATGTCAGTGACAACTCAGTGCAAGCACTGTTTCTTGCGTAGTACACGGTGGGCCCATAGGCTCGTCAACACGACAAGGCCCGGGCTGCGCAGCCCACCAAGAAAACAATGTAACTCTATTTTTTTGCTCCAAACAAATCAGTGAACACCAACAACTAGGTTGTCACCATTCGTGTGTCGCTGTTCGTTGCATTTCGGACAATGTATTTCATTGTGCAAGTTCGTCTCCCGCATTGTGGTCGACACGAGTACCCGATGGCAAAGCTGCTCTCAACTGCTGACAATAATAAATGGTAGGCAGAACGCTGATTGGTTGCTTCGTTGTTTATAGTGTTGTTGAACATCACAAATTTTTCAAGTTCGTGCATTTTTGCCAATCAGCTACAGTCCGTGGAAGTTCCTGGTTGATTCATTTCGAACTAAACCGCAAGAAATTTTATTGTACAGCAGTGATTGCACGCGAAATATAGATACATTCAAGTTAAACCTGTGTGTGTGTGTGTAAGTTTAAAATTTCAGAAGAGTTTGCAAACGCTTGAAGATAGAGTTATTATGGGCAATCCAAAGGCCACCCACTACTTCCGGCCCAGGTTGATCGCGAACATCACACTCGAGTGCACCGTGCAACGTGCGACCGAGTTCACGATCTACGGTGGCAGGTCAAGCGCAGCCGATGGTCTGAAATTGTTTCCGATGAACAAGAACATTGAGCACTACGCGGTCACGGTGGATCCGGCGAACGCCGAGTCGCTCCAAGTTCAGTTGCTCGGCGTGAACGCGCTACAGAATGCGAGCATCCCACACGACCTGTACGACAGCTGTGTCGTCGGCATGCTGAACGCGACGGACATGCTCGTTGGCGGGTGGCGAGGTGCGCCCGAGACAGGTGGTGCCATGATGTGATGTGTAGTTTCAGGTTCATACATTGTAGTCGGCAGACCAAAGACACGCATACACACTACTGTATCATCGTAGGCCGGTTGATTAGAAGCCCAAAGGCCCGTTGTTCATACTGACGTATGCGTATACGGCACGGCACGTCACGTCACGTCAGTTTCAGCCATTTTTTAATAGTGCAGGATGCAGTGCAGGATGCAGTGCAACAGGCAAATGATTTTGCAGTGTATGATGCAACTTTTCGTTCTGCGTGTGCTGTCAATATCACACATCAGTTGTCTGCGTACCACCGGATCTGTGAAACAGAAATGCACACTGTCTTGAGTCGTCGCTCTCGCACACAACAACGGTTTTCTTGCACACGCATCAGCGCTATCATCCGTCTACCAAGTGCAAGCGCCGTCCGATCCTCTCTCCGGTGTCGTGGTACACCAACTGCCGGACATGTGGTTCGCTCGGCAAAGTGCGGCCACAGCGGACGTCGGTCTGATGGCGGTCGTCTGCGGCGGCCGCACGGGCGACACCGCACCAAAGTGCGAGTATTACGCGGACATGTTCGGCGAGCAATGGCAATACTTTCCGGTGAGCACGCTAATAAAAAAGGCCAAAATCAAATCCACATAATCTGTTCCAAAGTGATGCGAGTCCCCAAAGTAGCGCCGAGTCACTGAGGCAATTTTGAATTGCCACATAACATTGAAACTGGTTTCCGTTCTAACGTCTGCACATGCGTTAAGTCGATAACCTAAAACAATTGACATACAACTGCTGTTTTTATTGTAGCAAACCTTTATAGCTTATAGTTTTTTATAGTTTTCTTTCTGCTGTTATTGCACCAAACCAACACCCAGCCAACACATTGTCAGAAGCCTTAATTCATGTACAGTATGCTTCTTCAAACCTGTCGCATGTTTTTAGCAGAATACAAAGGCGGACAGAACGGAATCGGGTTGAAAACCATAATTAACTTTCTGGTTCGAACCTGATCCCCGTTTATTTTTACAGTTTCTGTGTTCTGCGAAAAAAATTCTAGTTTCTAGACAGCTTTGAAGAAACATGGTATATAGTTGTATACAATGTTCAATGTCATTGGCTTGGCTGCCTTCAATGATACATGTATTTGCCAC
>JASANC010005806.1:0-11696 GCA_030248135.1 Theristus sp. LFF4_11 | reverse complement strand
CCAATATTTTTTTAGCGAGTGTATTTTATATAAAACGAATCGTTTCGCAAGCTGCTTGCTCTTTTCACAAGTTTCGCTTTATCAAAAAGCTGTTTACAACGAATTATTCAAGAAAACCGCTAGCCGGCACTTTCGACTGATTCACGCAGAGTTCACGCTTCGCTCACATTTGTGGTTGCGAGTGCTGCAGACAATCATCAGCGCATCACCTGTGTTCAAGCATGCACACCGACACACCTGCTGTGCAAGCGGCCAATGTCCGCCCAGCAGCCGTGGTTTTCGGTGACCAGCACTTGCACAAAATGCACTTCATTCGTTCGCTTCACAAATCGCACACAACTGACAGACTCAATCTCATGCATCGCTTGTCGGATGCACTTCTTGATCCGCGTCTGAAATGTTCCGATAAAAAAGCTAGAAGGTCGAAAGTTTTTTTACTGAAAAACGTTAAGGTTTCAGTTTGCAACTTGATCGCTGTCGCTGAATGCTGCGCTCCGCGAGAATTGAACTCTGTATGGCACACGGGCGGCAGGCCATTTGTCGGAGCTGTGCCGTGCACTGTTCATGCCTGATTCTGTTTTGAAAAGATAAATATCAATCATAATATCAATAATATCAAGCAATCAGTCAGTCAGTCAATTGGTTGCACAATCCAATAAATTGTTCAATCAATCAACGCAGGAGTGATTTTACAGGAGATATAAAAAAACCACGAAAGAAAATATTGAAATTACCAAACGGCACGTGCACGCCGAGTTCTACCTGAAAATGTAATCTGAGTTTAAACAGAAAAAGAAAAAACTGTCGCCCTGGAAAAGATTCTTTGTCTTAAAAAACAAAAGTTCTAGAAATGGCAAAAACTTCATCTTGGTCTTTAGAAAGAACCGTATAATTTTAATGCAAATACATACAACATGCAAGAAGAAACAAACCAAGCGTACTGTAAGTGACTTGCAGGGTCTGCGGCTGTCAAACCAACGCAGACACTGCTCTTCACCAGCAGTCCTGGCACATCGCACAAAATCAGCGCATGACACGTGGGCGCCTGCGCCACCGCCAACCGCGGCACCGAGCAATATGCAAACTCTCAGGGACACAAAATTGGCACTCATTTTAGTGGCCAAAAATCCATCACAGCAACGTCACGACGTTCATTGCCTATTTAATGTTTGTTTCATTGCAGTTGATAATGAAAGCAAAAAAACTGCACGTACACTGTATCATTAAAAATTGATGTTTTCTTTTAAATATGTTTATGGTCTTTACTGTAGTTGAAAATTCCAGACCTTCCATTTCTCGGTTTCTGACATGCGTGTCTCTAAAATTATCACCTGACGAAATGACTTTTTACACAGCCACAGTCATTCCTGGTCATTTATCATGTGCTATGTGAGTTTTGGATTTTGTGTTTTTTTCTTCTCTCTTTCGCATGTCAAGACGTCGCCCACGCACCGAACTTGTTCCGCAGTAATATTACGCAAAAATTACCAAAAACAATAATGTAATGTTCCTTTACAATGGTGTAAATTTTGTTAACCACCAGTTACGTACAAACATGAAACATTGCCAAACGGGGCACAGTAACGAGGCTCTTGAAGCCAGAAGAAAAGCGCGAAAGCCAAATGCTGCAAATGTTGCAAATGTTGCTGTGTTCGTTGCGAATGTATCAGTGGGTGATCATTTGCGCATCATCCACGGCGTTCACAGGCACGCTCACAGTCTGCCTCGGACGGGTATCGGTTGTCGTTGCCACCGCAGCCGCGGTACGGACGACGGATGCACTGACCGCCTTGGTAGGTCCACCTGAAACGGGACAACCCAGATTCAAAGTAGCATTTGCAAAGCCGAGTGTTCATAAGCACAAACAGCAAACAGACTTTACCAGCCTGCAATACTGAAAATGATTGTGCACTCAAACAAAACGAAAAATCAATCAACAGACTGTTGTTAAACTGATCAGATCAACAGCTTGCGTGCGGAACAATTTTCAGCGCTCACGCAAAAAAAACCACCATGGCGTCTAGCATAGTGGCATTGTTGCGAGCGTGGCGTCTACTTACACATATTTGAATGATCGCGATGACGTGCCCGGGCAACTTGTGCCAACGGAGAATCTCGAGTCGCAATCTTTCGAAGAGGAAGACTCGCTGCGTCGACCGCCACGACCCGGGAAACCGAGATTGGCGCCACCGCTGACGCTGCCGCTGCCACGCAATGAACTGCCGCTGGAGCCACTGGACGAACCTGGCAATGTTTGCGAGCGTCAAAACTCACGGCTTCGTTTGCTTGCTTGCGCTTCAATCGCAGTCGTAGGAATAATCGCAGTCGATTGATTTTAAGCAATGTTTTTAGTCAGGGCAACCCAGAAAAGCTTACAGAACGCCGTCGAGTGGGACGCCCATCGAGTTTTCTCTGTCATTAACTGGCTCTATACACGTCTGGATGGGCTCGATCTCCAGAACGCGCAGGCAAGAGTCTAACGTGCTAGGCACTATAACCCCGGCCTCGAAATTGTTTTGAATAATTTTTTAGATAGCGACGCCAAGCAAAAAAAGACGAAACATCACAAAGTTTACAAGTCGTCCGTCACTCTTATGACTGCGGACAGAAAAACAGTGACAACAAGGGGGTTGGGGGAGAGAGTTCCGTATGTTGGGGTTGCATACGAGTGCACTTTGTGTGACACCCCACATGCACGCAAAAAATAATGCACATGTTCGTGCACGTGTTCGTGCACATTGTTGTGCAGACGCACATGTTCGTGCACATGTTCGTGCACATGTTCGTGCACATGGTCGTGCCCATGGTCGTGCAGACGCATGTGTTCGTGCGTTCACTGACTCACATGCAGAAACCCGTGTTCTTTCAAAATATTTTTGTTAAGCAAGAAACAGCGCAACTTTTTTTTCTGAAAACAATTCAGATGCAGCTGTTTTTTGTTTCTGAAAAATTTTGTTAATCTGAATCGCTAACTGCACGGGTTTGTGCATCTGCAACGATAAATGCACGAACATGTGCATCAGAAAAAGTTTTCTGTGTGTGTGTGACCCCATTTAGACGTTTTAAAAAAATCAATTGAATGTATCTGTGCAAGAAGCAACTGAGCTTAAGCGAATCAAAAGAAGTGCATCTCACCACTGCCGCTGAGACAGGCTTGATTGCAACTCGACTGGTCATCGAAACGGTTTTCGTTACCGCCACATCCGTAGTAGACCCCTCGGGTGCACCTGCCGTTGTCGAAGTAATAGACCGCCTTGAAACTGCCGCTTCTGCAACGGCGCCCACGGTTCACTGGCAAACTGCACGCTGAAGAGTGGACGCTTTATGAGATGAGAGCATGTGCACTCTGTGGTAAGCGAATTGACAGACGAATTTATGAAAAGCATTGGTGTTTTCTAGGGACAAACAGTTACACTGACCAGCTGATTCACCACCGCCTCGTGGTGGTCGTGTTTGTTGTGTTGTGGTCCGTGTAAATCTCGGCGGGGGGGAGGTGCGTGGAGGATCGGTGCGCCAGCGGCCGCCAGTTTGCTCGCCCCCTGAGCTGCCACTCGCACCGGCGTTGCCAGAAGCCATCGCTCGCTCACAGTCGGATGGAACTGAAATGTGCATGATTGTGATGTTGGTTTTCATTGGTTGGCTGACTTTTTGGTCGATCCACGTCTCAAAAAAAACAAAATCACTAGCTGATTACTGACTTTCTTGGCAGTTCATGTCATTTGAGGAGCTAAGCCACGCGTTGTCCAGTCGCATCATGCAGACCTGCCGCGGGAAGTTGCATGAGCCACGACCACAAGAGACCGTGTTGATCATGGTTGCCTCCGTGGAAAACAGAAACCGATGACCTAAATGCACGGAAATTATTAGCAATTTACAGCAATGTTTCTAAACAAAATTATTTTTAAAATAATTTCAAAACAAAATAAAAAAACGATAAAGTTTGGTTTTCAAAACAATGTCAAATGCAAAAGTATCTTACACGCTTCAAATTGGAACATCACCGATCTGGCCTTGTGAACGTCCATGTTTCTTTCCAGTCGGCCGATCGAAATGGAGAACAATGACACAAGGCAAACAGTCAAAAATAGCTGTCGCGACATCGTTAGTTTGTCTTCGCTTCAAGAGTTTCAAAGCGGTAAATTCCAAAATTGAACAAATTTGTTTAAAAATCTGTTCTCAGTTGGCGGCTGTTAGGTTGACCAAAACTGGTGATTTGAAAATAAGTGGTTTTGCAAGAGTTTTGAACTAGAACAGTTTTGTCTTTGCTGTTTTTTTTGCATGAACTTTGTTTTCAAACGAAATGCATCCAAAAAAAACTCAGTGCGTGCTGCACCAATCAGTGTGCAAGTGCATGCGTCACACACAGAGAACGCACGCAAACATTTTCTCTTCAATTCTCACTCAGGCAATGTCGATAGAAACTATTGATTGGTGAACAAAATAATAGAAACTTCATGTTTGCCGGTTACGTCTTACATTTAACCATTTACTTCTTTCTGCAACCGCCCACACTTTTTGTAAACAAACTATCAAAAACGCTGAAAATTCACACACGAAGGTTGAACAAGATGGGTGAAAAATAACAAAGTCGTTTATTTTTGCTGCAGCAGCACAACACCGGCAACCTACGCGTTGCCGTCGACGCTTGTTGTCAATGTGACTCCGGTTAACGCGCATCAAGCGGTTTATGAACAAATTCAATTTGGTACAAATTGAAGTTTACCAAGGCATATAAACCCTGTAGTATCATCCAATTTATCCGGTCGAACCTGCAATTTCTGTTTGTGGGAATACTCCGGCTATAAAACTTGCGAAATTGCAAAAATGCGAGCAGGTGTGGCACACTGACTGACCACAGTGGCGAGCGCACTCGGCCAACGTTGCAAAACGATTCGCATTGCCGTCGCAGCCGAAATAGAAGTTGCGGCGGCACGAGCTGCTGACACCGTGGAAGTAGTAGACCGTGCTGAGTCGCGCTCGCTGTCCCGGACACGGGCGGCCCCTCGAAAATGACTGCTCGCAACGCGAGCTGCCCCCTGCACAACACAGCACGAACACGAACGCCCACATATGAGTCGTTAACCATTAAGAAATTGAACGAGTATTTTTCAGTCGAACTCAAAATTATAGGGAATTAATGGAGTCGTGGTGCATGCTTTAAATTGCTGTGGTGACGGAGTTTGCTTGCACAGAAAGCGTGCATCACGTGATCACTAACCAGTCAGCTGATTGCTGATTCCCTGTAAGTTAGAGTTCGACTTTATATAAAAATAATGAAAAATACCAAAAGGTCGAAAAGATGCGGTCGTTGTGGTTGATTGGTGACCTGAAATTCGGTTAAACCTGCGAAATTTTTTGCAGATTCCGTCAAAGCATTGAAACAAAAAATAAACTGTGAAATTCGCACCTTTGCAGGTTTGCGAACACTCGATTTTGCTGTTGAATCGATTTGCGTTGCCACCGCAGCCCCAATAAACGTTCGATATGCACCGAGTACCGTCAAAGTAGAACTTTCTGCTTGGTGGCACCCTGGTTCTGCCACGACACCGGCTGCCGACATCGACACGCAGAGCGCATGCGTTGCTGCTGACGCCTGAATTGGGCGCGAAAAAGCGACCCCGCTTGAACCGTACGATCACATCAAAATAATGTTGTAACTTTATAAAAATGTCCGAAATGGTGTTCGGTGCTACGGTGTCTGTTCGACGGGTGTCCGCCGAGGCAACCTTTCTGGTTTAAAAAATGAATGGGGCCCGACCAGTGGACTGCTGAGTGCTCGCGACATTTGGAGCCGATTTGAAATTCTTGCCGTACCAATCAGCGGTGACGGTTGATGGACTATTGCGGCACGCAAACTTCCGGCCCGGCGAATTTTCTCTCGCACGAACAATAAACTGCTGGAAGGAATGATTTTCAAATTTTTTTCAAACATTTCGCAAATCAGTTATCGCAATAGCAGATAAAAAATTGACTGCAAAAATGAGAAAAAACGTCAGCCAAAACTATATTAACCTAAAACTAAGCAAAGTTTTTGTCGGACCAAAAATCTGGCCTCAGGTGGTCTGATATTGATTCTGCTAAAGAAAATTTTCCGGGCCACAATTGAACGGGGGTGTAACTCTTTAGGCCGCAATTGAACACACGTCGCGGAGGTTAGCAGTGAAAGTACTCTTGGCTTTTTTAGCTTGTTTTATTTCCGGTTCATCAGCATACCGCGCGGACAATACACTGGACACCATCATTTCGCACACGTTTATTTGGCGTGTTTATTTAATGTATAAGTTCTAACAAAACCTGGCGTTGTTGTTGTGAAACTTGGACGCCCTCCTCCGAAAGAGCCTGATTCATTTGGTCTCGATCCGGATCCACCATCACTGTTCAACGCAGTGAGACACTCCTGAGGCACTGAACAAACCATAAGAAATTTACGTTCTTTGTCAATAACCAATTTGCAACGTTGCGTGAGATTTGCAGTGAACGCAAACTGACACCGATCGCAGCTCAGTTGATTGCGCCCGGTCAGCCAAGCAGTGGCCTTGTGGAGCACGCAGATCTGCTGCGGGAAATTGCAGTCGGCGGCAGCACACGAGCGCGTCGCGATGAACTCAGACTCGCCGTTGAACAGCACCGAGCCACCTGGGGGTCCGAATTTCGCAGTTTTTCGATGTTCAGCGCAAACTTCATCATTTTATTGGTAGATAAAGAAAGGTTTTCAGAAATACAAAAAACAGATGCAACAGACAAGCATCGCGATGCTGCCACATGGCTGCCTTGGTGCGATAGAAATCGCTGTTCGCGTGCAGCACTGCAGCATTCGGCTGAACGCAGCTGTGAATCAGTAACGCTGCGCAACAGTGATGCAACAGCGTTGCTGGGCGCATCGTGCTTTGTCACGGCGCTGTGCGTTTGTCCAGATACTCACGTTTGTTGCTTGGGTGTGCAAAAACACCTGTGTACATGTGCACGTGTGACGTACAATATGCTGATAATTTCTTCAGGTCTGAGTTGGCTGCGTGCACAGACGCAACAAAAGCTCTATTGGTCGTTGCTTGCCAATTGAAATTCATGATGTTTTTGATGAAAGGGCACAACATCTATGTATGTTCAACTTGACTAAATTGACGCAACATCAATTGTTAGCTATGCATCCTTCAGCATAGTTGTCTGCAATTTCTTTGGGTTCAAAGAGTTCGTGTACATTTATTTATTCTGCTTGGAAAAAAGTAAAAAGAAATGGAGAACGAGCAAACTGGACTTGTGGTGTTTCAGTAAACCACAAAAAAAGATCTGAGATCTTTCAGAAATAAATAGCATGATTGACAAAAAAATGGCATTGCATGAGAAAACAAGAATCGCATGAAAAGAAATTATTATCGTTCCGAAAGGTCACTGTAAAAATTTTACAGTGGTATACCATTTTTACACACACCCATATTTGCGGTTGACTCAACGGTGGCAACAGTGTTTCCGATTCAGTAATGTGTCATCAAACATCGTCGTCAGCAACGACCAGCGCAGACAGCCTCAGTGTTGCAATCATTGTGCTCAGTGTTTCGCGGCAATGCCAAGCTGCTGCATCGCCTCTCGTCTGTCTTCGGCGTACGGATCCTTGGGAAAGTAGATTTTCGCTCGCTCCTCTGCTGCCGTGTCCACGATCGGCAGGGCGACATTTGTGAAATCGGTGCATTCTTGCATCTGCAGGGGTGGCACACTTTGGTGGAACTTGAGCTGCTGTTGCGAACTGAATCAACTATGACCTATTTTTTCAAACGTGTCCTACTGAAATGACGTCATGTGCCGCAAAACATGCGCTTGTCGTTCACAGCAAACCAGACTTTTCGTTTAGCCAATTTCTTACAGTAAACAAATGGTGAATGTCGAATCAGTCACACCAAACTGAAATTTTAGTGCCTGTACTTTGACAAACGGGCGTTTTTATAAAACAAATGACGTCACTTTGGTCCAAGCACGTTTGAATAAATCCATAATACACAACACTATGCACTTAGCAGACTACGGCGACGTTTCTGGAACCTTTTGCATGTACATACGTTCCCGACAAACCCTCTTTACAGCAAACTTTTAAGAAGCTGCAGGATCATTCAAGTGCTCTTCAGCTCCTGTATCAAGCAAACGCTAACATGCAAGTGACCTGTTTGTTTGGCCCAACACATTTTGTGTGGTATCCGGAGCGGTAACAGCCGCGAACGCGCATGCGATGCGTGTCAACGCAGTCCGACCAAGAAGACCATTGAGTCCAGGAGGCACTCAGAACTGTAATGACAGAAAAAAGCAAACGTAAGGCTAGGAGAAACTTTTGGAATTTCATATAACCTAAAGAATGGTTACTCAACATTCTTTTAAAAAATAACACAAAATGTGGTCAGTTAGCGGCATCTCAAAAAAAGGTTAAACTATTGTGTATTTGCGCCACTTACATGCCCTGTATTGCTCGTTCACGGTCAGTTGTCGCAGTAGGTTTTCACTTGGGTCTGCAGGCATCACAAAGCGCAAAGCCTCGTCGGGTCTAATGGCGCTTTGTGTGGTCGTGGTCGTGCGTGGTCGTGCCGTCGTTCTCGGTTGTACGCCAGACTGACGGTCGCCGACGAACGGCGCCGGCGGTGGGAACACCAGCTGGTGCGTGCCGTCAGGCTTGCGGCGACTGCTGTATGTTAGCACCAGCCGGGGCGGGTTGTCTGCGAACGGACGTGCTTGTGCATGTGCAGCTTGACTCGAGCAAGCGCTCTCTTGTTCTCACACAATGCACCCTCTCTAATGTACTTTTGCAGTTGGAGCTGTTCCCGTGGCCTAGGTGGATGCAGCGTTGCGTTACGCGTAACGTGAACACACTGACGGTCTTTGGTTTTGTTTTACGTTACGTTATTCTATGTTGGCCATGGTTAAATACAATTCTACATGTACATCTACATTGTATTGCTTAAAGGCCCGTTTTATACCTTACAACGTATGCAGACGTACGTCGACGTACGTCAAATATGAACGGCAGTATGCAATAACACGGGACCTAAAGTGACGTGCCGTGCCGTGTGCGCATACGTCAGGTGCAAACGTATAAATGTATAAACGGAATTTAACGCGGCGTCACTTCGCTACGTACGGACACATTCATAGAGCAAAAAACAGCGTAGCTTCATAATGAAGCGCGCGTTTTTATACGTGTTGGTATAAAATGCTGCAACTGCTGATGCCGCTTCACTGCTTCATTCTGGCTCAAGATAGTGCGTGCGCGAGCGTGAATGGGCCTCAACGTTATGTTCGTCATTCGTTCATTTAGTTGTCAAAAAACGTTAGTTGAACTCAAAATGGCCATTTTCAGCATTTTTGTTGCATTCTACTCTCTGAATTGCGGCACTTGTCAAAAAGCGACTAATTTAATTTTCTGCGCTCATACTCACACACTCTCGGATGCAGCGGGTAAAAGACACGATGAAAATCTTGACTTTGGTGAGGCACGTATCGATGGAACGGCATAGACGCTGGCGAAATCTCTTTCTGTAAAAGTCTCGTGTCCAGCACTGCATTTTGACCGGCAGCGTTCACTGCAACAAGAAAAAACAGTTCTTTCAAAAAGTGTAAACGGTAAACAAGATAAGAACGTTTTTTGAACATACATTCTGATATTATTCAATTGTTTCAGCATATGTGTACAAAAAAACTAATTGGACAACAGAACTCACCTCCAAGAAATGCGATCAGCAGTGAAGTGCATGGCCACCTCATGACTGCAGATTTCACGCTTTTCAACACTGCAAAAAACATAATTTGAACATTTCAAAACTAATGACGGTTTTTCTAATCACGGGCAATAAGGGTGTACATTGTATAAACTCTTTGTAAAACTATTCGCATAAAGGAAATAACGAGATAAAAACAAAAACCTAACATTGTATCATGTCCAACTAACGCATACGTACTAACACGAAACGCACAATCTTCTCAACCGAACGCAAACTGCTTTGTTATTTATAACAACAGCACAAGAAACACAGTAGGTATTACGCAATAAATGCAATTAAAACTTATCAGTACAGAGGATAAGTTGCAAGTAAAAAAGTGAAACCACTTTGGACGTCGTGGAAACAGTGTGCACGTGCACTAGTGTAATACTCCGGGAAACAAAAAAGAAAACGGTACAAATAAGCAAACAAAAAATATGTAAACCGCTGCAAACGGATAAAATTGGGCTGAAACAAAAGAAAACAAAACCACATGTGCGCTTGTGTCAAACCGAAGATTTCAAACCAGATTAGAAACGAAAGACAACCGGCGAGAACATTGAAGTGCAGCCTTGCACCAGACATTGCGTGCGTCAAACTGTTCTTTGAAGTCTGGGCAAGTACTTTCCCAAAGAATTTAGGCACTCCGATCGGAAAACTGTGTTCGGTGGAAGTTGACAACGAGGTCAACACGTTTATCTCTTGTGTGTGCATGCGCTATTTATATTCTATTTTATAACTGTCTTCAGTTTAGTGCGAGATCAATGTATTTCTCAGTAATTGACAATTTCAGAACATGAACAATTTACATGCATGTGAATTGATTTGCTCAAAACGAAAACTCTAAAACATGCATACCCATGATGATTGGGATACTCATCATGCTCTGGCTTTTTTCTTACGAAACCACACATGAGATGTTTCAAATAAACCCGTAATTTGTCTGTAATTGTTTTAATCATACTCATGTAAATCAATGCAGAGGAGGGCCGAACCGGACATGAACATTGATTTGTTCTAATGGACTCCCTGTATACTTTTATCGCTTGCGGCTATGATTATTGCCCGTTTAACATGCTGACTGCACAACTAGGTCATTTCAATAAATACAGAAGATTAATTTGGTCTGTATTCCCGTATACACATCTACATTACAAGGAATACGCTACCCCTCATTACACATGTACCTAGGTTAAAATTAGTTGAATCCTGCCAAAAGTAAATTGAAAATTGTTATCCGAGACAAAATTCTTCAGAGTTTAAAACAAGTATGAACTCTGGGCACTGGAATTTTGGTATTGAACAGAAATAGATAATCGTAACTTGTGTTTATGCACAAGCGTTTTTCAAGTGTTTTTTATACCTTAGTCGGCAACTTTTAAACAACTTGACAATTATACAATCACATGACACAAGTTGCAGCGACAAATATTGTAACTGTCAGTGCCAGTTTGTAAGTGTGAGCGTGAGTGTCGGTGTGAGTGCAAGTGCAAGTTTAAATGTAAATGTGATGTAAGTGTAAGTCCAAGCGTAAGTGCAAGTGTAAGAGTCTTAGTGTAAGTGTAAATGTACGTGTAAGTGTAAATGTAAGTGTAAGTGTGAGCATAAGTGTAAGTGTGAGCATAAGTGTAAGTGTAAATGTAAGTGCAAATGTAAGGTAAATGCAAGTGTAAGTGTAAATGTAAGGTAAATGCAAGTGTAAGTGTAAGTCTAAAAAACCGTTTATACCTGACGTATGCAGACGTGTCGACGTACGTCAGGTATCTATGAACGGTAGTATGCAATAACACGGGACCTAAAGCGACGTGCCGAGCCGTACGCACATACGTCAGGTATAAACGGGCCTTAAGCGTAAATCTAAGTATAACCATAACCGTTACCGTGACTGTCACAACAGTGACAGTTTTATTTGCGGATTGAATTTCACAGAACCTTTCTGAATCAACATACTTCATAATG
>JASANC010005805.1:0-29994 GCA_030248135.1 Theristus sp. LFF4_11 | reverse complement strand
CCGCGATCGTTCCGAATCGCGCGACAGCCGTGACAACGCCGACGAAGAGAGCACGGTGGATGACAACACCGAAGCCGCGTTCTTCGCGACGCTCGAATGGTGAAAAGGTTTCGCGGCACACACTTCAACCGCAATTGTTCGAGTGTCGAACTTTGTTTCATTAACTTGTTTTCAACAGTACAAGTTATTATTATTCTTCAACCACCAAACAACAGTTTAAAAATCAACATCACCGAAAATGTCACACCACGTTTTGTTTATTGGTTAATTAACAATGCCACAAACGGTTGAGTGTGAACAGAACGAGTCGACGTTTTTTTCTTCGATTATTATTATTATTTGTTTCCATATTATTGGAGTGGCACTGCCCAATTTTATGTCTTCATCAACAATCAAAGGGAGATATTCTGCAAACCCGGACTTTTGCTTCGTCAACAATTTTTGCTTCAATAGCATTGGCCATTTTATTTTGCTTATTTGCAATAGTAACTGAAACAATAGTTACACCAAGTGTCACTCAATGTGCAATGCGTTGTGTATTCCTTGAAATTTCGGAGCACAAACGTTTTATCTTCTCCATATTTAAATGGTCTATCTTCAATTAATCATTTATTGATTACCAACTCACCTCAAATGAGGAGGACAGTGATTGATTGGGATTGTTTTTCACATCCAGTCAAAGGCACAAGAAGTTGTTATTGTATTTTTTTGCAAAGCTAACACTGTTAAATGTGTCAATTGTTTTTGCAAAATAACTTCAACAAAAATCGTGTTATCATTCTTTGATATCAACCCGATTAAAAGGGAACAATTCGTTATACTAAACACATGTTATATTTGTGTTTATGTTACTGATCACATTGGATTATTATTGTGGTGTTACAACGGAAAACATCATATTTTGGTGTCAATCAATTGTTAGTTAAATGTCTGTATAACATTGCTAACGTGATTAAAACCTGTTATTCTTCTGAACTGACAACAGGGACACTGATATTATTGGAAAAATCCACAAATCAAAAACAATCTTCAAAACAACTTCTTTACTAAAAACAACAAAAGCGCCGAAAATCGTCAATGGTACTGAGCGCACACGTACACACAAACGGTGGAACGTGGTCATTGGTATCGATGGACGACCCAAAGCGTAATGTTGATGGGTAACCAGAAGTGTAAAAGTTTTGTTTATTTTACAAAATTTTTCCAATAGTTTTGATTTATTTTCCAACACCACTCTAACCTAATCTTGTGTGCTTTTCTCAAACCTACTTCTAGCAAAAATCGATGCGGACATCGACTTCACAGTTGCGGGGGTCATGTAATGTGCATTGTTGCACAATACCCTAGCGGATGGATCAGACCTTCACTGTGCACGTGCTGTCCACGCGCCGCGCTCCGGCCTGATCATTAGTTGACCACAGAACACGGGCAAGCACGGAGGCTGACCGTTTAACGTTGGACGCCAGCTGTGATTTGGACGTAACGCGTGTGCACGTTGGATGAATGCAATGGTGAAACTGACTCTAATGATTTCTTATACTCATAACGCTATAACTGCAATTGTGATTCCTTGTTCTCTATCGTATCTGCCACTCTTTTGTAATGGTTCTAACTAATCTCTATACTTTCTACACTCTTTTCACAACTGCTCCCTGCCACTCACTCCCTCCATTATCTAGGTTCCAAAACCTATATAAAGGCGAGAGTTGGTGGCCGAGATCAGCTCTATACCCAAAACTCTGCTCTTTGATACAGTCCAATATTATACTGTCATTTCAAAATGTGAATCCTATATCGTGTCTTTGCCTTGTATTTTGTGTGTGTCTCTGTGTATTCTATGAGGCAATATGAGGCAATAATAATAATAATAATAATAAATTGTGTGTGCTCCGATCTTCGTCTTCGCTGGAATTTGTAATTCGACGATAACGAAAATCACTTTGTAACACGTCCAAACGGAGTTGTCGTTAATTGAGCGAAGCTGGGACTCGCCTAACCGGCTTGTACAGGCTGAGATCAATTAGTGCCAACTAACTTTGGACGTATCGCGAGAGACAGTGCCTACTCTCGATCATTCAACTCTGCCCTGTCCGACACAAATGAGCACGTCTCAAAGGACACCCGGCACCCAACGTGCCCAAGACCGAAAGGTTGAGGGTGCAGTAGCCAAACCGGTAAAAGGCACGCCGGAAGTAACTACACATATAATGCGTGATGCGCTGTCCGCTCGCTGACGCTCGCTCGCGCATCCGCATGATTACTTGTGCTTTGCTTGTGGGTTAGTTTTTGTTTGCATTGTTGTTGACAACAATGACTATAAACTCTTTGAGATATAAAAGAAAAAGACAAGTTCGGAAAAATGCCCGAAGGGCATGAAAAAGACCAAATATTATTTCATAATGACACAGATAGAAAAGTGTGACACAAGGATTTTCACAAGAACAAACATTTTATGAAACGTGTGTGAACTGGAAAGTTACAAACTGAAATAATATTTACGTCAATTATTTTTGTCATTTCAAGGTACTGGGTTCCGGTTGTAACCGCACTCATCGTAAAAGGGTTCAGCCCGCAAACACCATATTAAGCAAGTCATTTGATACAGTATTCACAAACAAAAAGAGTATGTTCACAGCAGCAAATTAATTTTTGCAGCATCAAATGAAGTGAGATAAAATTCGTACAGAGATTGTGCCTTCCTTGAGAATGACAAAAAAGATATTGGCGTAAATATTATCCTATTTCAGTGGCTTGTAACATTCCAGTTCACACACGTTTCATAAAATGTTTGATCTTGTGAAAATCCTTATGTCACACTTTTCTATCTGTGTCATTCTGAAATAATATTTGTTCTTTTTCATGCCCTTCGGGCATTTTTTTCCGAACTTGTTGATAATATTGCAGTGAAAATTGCCACGCATCGTCCGTGTATTTCATGTGGTCGACCTTATTGACACACCGCGAGAATGTACACGCTCTCTTTTGCAAAGAACACATCTGTATCTCACCGTTTGCATTCGTCGGCCACGGGCCGTAGAATGTGTCCCTGAATTCAAAATACCACCCGGCATCGCAAGTGGCGCACGGTGCCGCGACGCCTCCGTCCGTCCGGCCACCCGCAACCCACGTGAGCCCTTCTCCAGGCATCTGGCAAAACAGAACACAACCGACGTACAGTTCAATTGCGTTCATGCATCTGCACCCATAAGTGCACCAACATCTGGCCTATTTTTTTCTGCGTGTGTAGAAAGAAACTGAAAGTAAGAAAAAAAGGAATTGAATGAAAGACCGGACAAAGAAACTGCCAGAAACCGACCGCAGCATGAATGGCGGTCTCGGTTTGTTGCGAATTGATCAGTGCCAAATGTCCACCAGGCCGCAGGGAGCACTGCGCTTTTGCCTGCGCTTGGGTGTACGCTGCAGCAGTGTCGTACACGAAGCAACGTCCGTTGTAGAAAAAGTGCGATTGCGTCAGCGCATTGCACCAGGCCTCCAGGGCTGTAAACGTGTTCGCGATTCATCATCACCTTTTTTGTTTTTTTCTTGTCAAGTATCTAGATATTATCCTTCTTATTAAACGTGACCCATAATGCGTTTGCACGCATAGATAGAGAAAATGTTTCATGACTGTGAGGCAACTTGAAATCAGCAAAACTTAACGTATTCTGACGGCAGATTTGTGCAAGAAATTGAGAAAAAACCAATCAGAATTTTTGTCACTTAGCAAATTTACTTTATTTCATATTCGAATTACGTTCGGGCGCGAAACAGCTTTTCAAGCTGTGCGACTTTTCCACGTATCATTCAACATTACTCAGCCTCCTTCACACGATAAGATAATAGTTTAATTGACCCGAGCGTATGTAGCATAATTAATTCCAAGCCAAGATTTTGCTATTTTTACATATCCGTTCATCCTAACACCTAGTTAAACCTTTATGTAAGGAAAGTGAAATTAAATGTAAAAATGTAAAAAAATGACGTTTTTTTCAATTAACCCTTCAAAAAATATGCTTTCTTTTCTCGCTTACTCTAATATATAGATACATTTGTAAGTCAAGCCTTTTTTGAATTTTGAGATTTGAAATAATTTAGATCCTGCTTTCTTAAATAACAGAAAATTGGCGCCAATTCAAATTGAAAAAAGTGACACTCAGAAATTGCAAATTTAGTAGTACCCTACCAGATGGCACTACCTATTTATTTAAACGTGTCCCACTGAAATGACGTCATGTGCCGCAAAGCATGCACTTGTCGTTCACAGCAAACCAGACTTTCTGTTTAGCCGATTTCTTCCCGTAAACAAATGGTAAATGTCGAATCAGTCACACCAAACTGACATTTTGGTGCCTGTGCTTTGACAAACGGGCGTTTTTAAAGCAAATGACGTCATTTTAGTCCGGACACGTTTGAATAAATCCACAATAGTATAGATAGATAGATAGATTTCAGTGTTTTAATTTACAACTTCAGTTCAACAATCAGGCTTGTTGATCAGCAATCAATACACAACACACGTCCGGTTGTGGCTTGAGGTTTTTTTTTCAAATTGTCAACTTGGAAGTTCCAATAAGTTTACATCAAATGCAACAAACTGTTAGCGCGTATCACGGTTGATCGCAGAATAATCGCTGTTGTCAGGAGTACCACAAAATATTTGCCCATTTTTTTATTAAAACAGAACATTCACGAGCATCAACAAACTCGGTAAAACGAACAAAAACTGTATGCGAGAAACGTGCCTGAATGCGAGGAGCGTGCGTGAACTGCGTTATTACAAAACAATATTTTATTTGACATCAATATGAACGCTGTCACAAAGTAATCTCATCAATAAACAGGTATTAGAAACTGTGAGCATGGCAACAATCAAACATAGTCAGGTATCGCTCGCTTAATAGCTACCACGCGACTAAAAAGTATCGCCAAAATCATATTGAAAATAACGATAAATAATGCAGTATTATGTTTCCAACCTTCCAATGTCGCAATAATATTATCGTTTCAGGAAGATCCAAGGCACAAAAGTTTCACGCCATGAAGAAAAACCGCACAACCGAACCAAGCCCGTAAAACGTCATCACAATGCGAAGCATCTACCGTAGCCTAATTTTGAATTCCGTGAAACATTTTCCTATCCCCGTGTACAAACGAATTGAGTCTCGGATCCAAAATAAAAGATAATACCACTAATAACGAGTGAAAATTGACTCCCTCTGTTCATATACCGCTCCTAAAAAATTTGAAGGGCCTTATATTGGAAAACTAAAAAGTTGAAGTTTCCCCGGAGAGACTTAAAAACAAGGATAAGAAGAAGAAAAACTAAAAAAGAAGCCCAAGAAAGAATCGTGGATAGTTTTTCAGCAAAAAAATCCGTTTTTTTCTGTCAAGATATTTTGATACAATGTAACATAGCTAGATGAGTTTTTCATGAAACTTATTAACTAAAACAAAAACTAAAGAATGGGGTTTTAAAAAACGTTTAAACGCCAGTTTTCTAACACTGGAATAAGTTTTGATCAACGTTAGAATCACCAGTTCAACACAAACTTTCTCGAAAAAAATCACAGAAATCTCCATTATATGCTTTATGAAAATCTCACAACCTCCATTTTCAAACAATCTCAACGCGTGTCTCCTCAGTCATTGCTGCCGTACCATTCGTAGCCAGCAGCCGCCTCCCAAAGTGCCGGATCGTCCGTGTGATCGGCGAAATGAACACGACAGTCCTTGGTGGACGGATTGAAACTGAACGAGCCACAAGCCCAGTTGTCCTTACACCAACGAGCGCAAGTCATAATCGAAAGCACCGTGGCAACCTGAAGCAAAAAGAACTCCATGGAATTCTTTCAAAAAAAACAATTTCCAGCGCTGATCCGATGCTCTCTAAAAGCGTCGTTTTGAGAAAAATTTGGTTCACGGTTTCTGATCCAGTTATTGAACAACAGATTAGCAAAAAAAGAAAACTAAACAATTGCTTTTGCAACTAAGCAACTAAACAAGAATAAGTTTGCACTTAACTTCAGACATGCAGTCGACTTCATTCGCTGTCCGGTCATGCTAAGGATAGCTTTGTAGCTACGCACAGGGCTACCTGAAAAACGATTTTAGTACTGAACCATAAAATAACTTATTACTCACTAGCCAATAATACTTTTTGGCACGGGCCTACGGCACGGTTAGCTGACAAATACAATTATTATTTTTGAGTGGATTTTGGTTTTTTGAACCGTGCTAAAAATGCATTGCATTTTGATTTTGAGTTGCTTTAGTCGTTCCCGCTCAAATTATCAAAAACAATCTGATCAAAAAACATAATCTTTACTGCATTCCCTTTTAAAGTTAAAAATAATCTTTTTTAATCACCAACGGTCAATTGCTGTTCTCGTTAAAAATATGTAAAGCGATTTTAAATTTAGTTGAATTGAAACGACAAAAAGTAACATTTTATAAAAATCGTTTTTGAATGTAATGCAATTTCAAGTTTGAATTTTTGTTTTTAAAATTGACACATTCTAATTAAATTAAACCCGCGTGTTGAAAACAAATTTAAAATGCGAAGTTTATAATTTTGCTGTTATGTTTTTCACCCGTTCAGCCTGCTCTATGCCAATCCTTTTTTGTACAGTGAAATTTTTAAAAAATTAACAAAAAACATAAAAAAATGACGTATAAGCCAAGCTTTTTGCAAAGTGAAATTGAACAAATAACCGCTTCGAGAACCACTTTGCTTTCTGATCAGATTTTCAGTTAATTACGCACTTCATTATCAAACACCGTCTATTTGATTTCGCAATTAATTTTTCAGTTGAGTTGTTCAGATAAAACTTTTCTGTTTTTGAAAAAGTCTCAAGCAATAACTGTTCAGTCAAATGATAATAAAAAATATTGTCTTGAAAGCAAAGTGCAATGTGCACTTGCAATTTCGATGTCGTTTTCAACCTGATTTAAAAAAAACACTACAATTGCAACCATTCTTCATAGTTGGTTTTCTTTCATCTTTCGCTTTCGGTCAGTTTTAACAGCAACAATTGCAATCAATTGTCAATCGTATGTTAAGGCGCAGTCGCGAATGACCAAAGAGTATCAAGGCGCAGTCGCGAATGACCAAAGAGTATCATGATGACTTCGAAAAAAAATAAAAAATATACAAACAAACAAACAGACGGACACCACTATTATCATGCGGATGCGCGAGCGAGCGAAGCGAGCGGACAGCGCATCACGCATTATATGGCTGAATATGGACCTGCGCGCGTTTTCAAAATTTAGTCGCTGTCCTGCAGCAACGAACATACATGCTGCAAACTTGATACTGTGCACACGAAGAGACCTGCCAAAGTTGCAAACTGTGCCGAAGAAAAATTTCCGCCAGACTTCTTTACGTACGTTCTAGACGCGAATTACCTATTCTGAAATCTTGGTTACTTATTCTTCTGTCTCCTTTTTTTTTTCAGCTATGTCATCAAGATGTGTTACCCCTTTCAATTTTTACCTGCGACATTTTGACAGTCAAACAAAAATGTTTCCTGGGGTAATTCCATCCGGAGATTTCGGAAATTGGGTTAATTTTTTACCCAAACCTTGTTTTTGGGTAAAAAATCGGGCATTTTTAAAAGTTCGCAGGGTTTTCACTGGGTTTTGAGTGTTTGCCCTTTCAATTTTTGTCTAAAGTTGTTTCAAAACCGAAAAAAATAGTTTCCTGGGGTAACTTTATCCGTAGATTTTGAAAATCCGATTACTTTTTTGCCCCGAACTTTTTTGGGACAAAAAATTGGGCATTTTCAAAATTTTGGAGGTTTTGACCTGGTTTCAAATGTCGCCCTTTCAATTTTTGTCTGAAATTGTTTCGTGACCGAACAAAAAAATTTCCTGGGGTAATTTCAGCTGTAGATGTTGAAAATCCGGTTACTTTTTTTGCCCCGACTCTTTTTGGGCAAAAATTGGGCAATTTTTGTCTAAAGTTGTTTTATAACCGAACAAAATAGTTTCCTGGGGTAATTTCATCCGTAGATTTTAAAAATTCAATTACTTTTTTGCCACGACCCCTTTTTGGGCAAAAAAATTGGGCATTTTCAAAATTTCGGAGGTTTTGACCTGTTTTCAAATGTCGCCCTTTCAATTTTTGTCTGTAATTGTTTCGTAGTCGAAAAAAAAGTTTCCTGGGGTAATTTCAGCTGTAGATTTTGAAAGCCCGGTTACTTTTTTGCCCCGACCCTTTTTGGGCAAAAATTGGGCAATTTTTGTCTAAAGTTGTTTCATAACCGAACAAAATAGTTTCCTGGGGTAATTTCATCCGTAGATTTTAAAAATTCAATTACTTTTTGCCACGACCTTTTTTTGGGCAAAAAATTGGGCATTTTCAAAAGTTCAAAGGTTTTGACCTGGTTTCAAATATCGCCCTTTCAATTTTTGTTTAAAATTGTTTCATGCCGAACAAAAAAGTTTCCTGAGGTAATTTCAGCTGTAGATGTTGAAAATCCGGTTACTTTTTTGCCCCGACCCTTTTTGGGCAAAAATTGGGCAATTTTTGTCTAAAGTTGTTTCATAACCGAACAAAATAGTTTCCTGGGGTAATTTCATCCGTAGATTTTAAAAATTCAATTACTTTTTTGCCACGACCTTTTTTGGGCAAAAAATTGGGCATTTTCAAAAGTTCAAAGGTTTTGACCTGGTTTCAAATGTCGCCCTTTCAATTTTTGTTTAAAATTGTTTCATGCCGAACAAAAAAGTTTCCTGAGGTAATTTCAGCTGTAGATGTTGAAAATCCGGTTACTTTTTTGCCCCGACCCTTTTTGGGCAAAAATTGGGCAATTTTTGTCTAAAGTTGTTTTATAACCGAACAAAATAGTTTCCTGGGGTAATTTCATCCGTAGATTTTGAAAATTCAATTACTTTTTTGCCACGACCTTTTTTTTGGGGCAAAAAATTGGGCATTTTCAAAATTTCGGAGGTTTTGACCTGGTTTCAAATGTCGCCCTTTCAATTTTTGTCTGTAATTGTTTCGTAGTTGAAAAAAAAGTTTCCTGGGGTAATTTCAGCTGTAGATTTTGAAAGTCCGGTTACTTTTTTGCCCCGACCCTTTTTGGGCAAAAGTGGGCAATTTTTGTCTAAAGTTGTTTCATAACCAAACAAAATAGTTTCCTGGGGTAATTTCATCCGTAGATTTTGAAAATTCAACTACTTTTTTGCCACGGCCTTTTTTGGGCAAAAAATTGGGCATTTTCAAATTTTCGAAGGTTTTGACCTGGTTTCAAATGTCGCCCTTTCAATTTTTGTTTAAAATTGTTTCATGACCGAACAAAAAAGTTTCCTGGGGTAACTTCAGCTGTAGATGTTGAAAATCCGGTTACTTTTTTGCCCCGACTCTTTTTGGGCAAAAATTGGGCAATTTTTGTCTAAAGTTGTTTTATAACCGAACAAAATAGTTTCCTGGGGTAATTTCATCCGTAGATTTTGAAAATTTAATTACTTTTTTGCCAAGACCTTTTCTGGGGCAAAAAATTGGGCATTTTCAAAATTTCGGAGGTTTTGACCTGGTTTCAAATGTCGCCCTTTCAATTTTTGTCTGTTATGCTTCCGTAGTCGAAAAAAAGTTTCCTGGGGTAATTTCAGCTGTAGATTTTGAAAGTCCGGTTACTTTTTTGCCCCGACCCTTTTTGGGCAAAAATGGGCAATTGTTGTCTAAAGTTGTTTCATAACCGAACAAAATAGTTTCCTGGGGTAATTTTATCCGTAGATTTTGAAAATTCAACTACTTTTTTGCCACGGCCTTTTTTGGGCAAAAAATTCGGCATTTTCAAATTTTCGAAGGTTTTGACCTGGTTTCAAATGTCGCCCTTTCAATTTTTGTCTGAAATTGTTTCGTAACCGAAAAAAAGTTTCCTGGGGTAATTTCAGCTGTAGATTTTGAAAGTCCGGTTACTTTTTTGCCCCGACCCTTTTTGGGCAAAAAAATGGGCAATTTTTGTCTAAAGTTGTTTCATAACCGAACAAAATAGTTTCCTGGGGTAATTTCATTCGTAGGTTTTGAAAATTCAATTATTTTTTGCCACGATCCTTTTTTGGGCAAAAAATTGGGCATTTTCAAAATTTCGAAGGTTTTGACCTGGTTTCAAATGTCGCCCTTTCAATTTTTGTTTGAAATTCAAATTTCACCTTCGAAACTTTTGCAGTCGAACAAAAACGTTTCTCACGATAGTTTCATTCGTAGATTCTGAAAATTTAGTTAAATTTTTTCCCCGACCCTTTCAGACACAGCGCATTAAAACCCCTGGCCTACACCAACAGGACGAATTCAATGCGTAGCAACCCTCAAATTCAAGGACATAATTAGTTGAAACAAACAAAATTATAAAAACGGCAAATTCGTAACCAAAGTCGTGACGAATCAGCCGTGGAAACTGGCGAAATCGGTCCAAAAACAAAACAAACAGGAGACCTGCGGAGTCCAACGTAATTCAATGCGCTGATCAGGGATTTTGGCTTAGATTTCTTAAAGGAGCACAGTTTTAGATACTGAATCGTGACGATTTCGGGTAAATCGGCCGTGGAAGCTGACGGGCGACATCTCTCAAAAACGAAAAATGAAATCAGTGCGCTGTAAGCCAAATGGGAAGTTCGGAAGAATATATGCCCAACGCATTCTGAATTTTGTCTGATTTTGGGAATTATGTAAAAGTCAGAATATTATCTAAAAATGCGGAGGACGCATATAAAAGGAGGAATATGGCTTTGTGTAAGCAGTGAGAAACTTTTTTGCTTCACAACTATTTTCAAGTTTCTGATGTGGTACACACGGATACAAGTACATAAGAGCCATATTTTTGCGCCGTTTATTTATTATTTCGGTTGTACATGGTAGTCCTCTTATTTTTTGACAAACGAAACTATTACATTGGATGAATTTCGAGCAAATAGTAACATAAAACTACCAAATTAAAGATTACATCTTCGATCACTGACACTGCTTTGCCATGGACAAAGCGTTGCGCAGATGCATGCATTGGCGAAGGCAATGTTCTCTTCTTGTGGCGAAGGCAATGTCCCCTTTTCGTGGCGAACGCAATGGCTCACGGAACGGACGGTTCAGCCAATATCCACACTCCTCCTACAACAATCTACAGGACTTTGGTACCTTCGGGTTTTTTGGAACTGGGGGAGGAGCATGAAAATCAACTGAAGACAATACCTTTTTGTCACTGGTATGTACCTACATAGCTGTGCGTACGTCATCAACAATAAAGCTTATGTGCTTATCTGCAGCAACGCTTTGAAGTCTCTGAATTAGGTTGAATGATTTGAAACGAATGATTGGTGATTTGTTTGGTTTGGCAATCTGGTTTGGTTTTGGTGTTCTTTTTCTGAATATTTAAAAAATTCTGCGGTAAAACGATGCAATTGGCAATTGCAATTCTGCGCATCGTTGAGAAATGACATTAAACAAGCACAAAAACCATTTTTGTCGTGTTTTTGAAATTTGCAGAAACCAAATTTCATTTGCAGAAATTTTTTACCAAATTTCTGCAAATTGCAGAACCGACTTTTTAAAAAAAAACCTAGGCCTGTCCCGTGAGTCGTGCCTTTGCCACAAAATGAGACCTTGCGTTCCCTAATGCCTCTGCGATACACTTTGTCCTGGGCAAACCAGTATCAGCGATCTGAAGTCTGATCGTTATTTTAGTGGTTTTAGTGGTCGCTAAATGCCTGAAATACCGCAAATGTTGAAGTTTTAATTGTCTACAAAGTACATGTGCAACCGAAATAGTGAATAAACGGCGCAAAAATATGGCTCTTATGTACTTGTATCCGTGTGTACCACATCAGAAACTTGAAAATAGTTGTGAAGCAAAAAAGTTTCTCACTGCTTACACAAAGCCATATTCCTCCTTTTATATGCGTCCTCCGCATTTTTAGATAATCTTAGTATTATGATGATGATGATGATTGTGCGTTTCCAGAAGAAAGGAACCACACACAAGGAAATCCAGTTTCCAGACCAGAAAAGCTGGGCACATATAGCCCGGGCATCTGACTTGACTTCACATAGCACACGCACGTGACTTGTTTAGCCATTTGACATTGTTGTTGTTGGCCCCTCTATGACTGAGCTGGGAGCTGATGGTTTAAGGCTGTGTTGCACCGGTGGTTCCATTTTGCTTTTGATCCTTTCTAGTTATCTTTGATGCCCTTCTTGTTCCTGATATATCCCTTGATGTATCCCATCAAGCTATGATCTTTTTGATTCTCTGCGACTCAGTGTGTGCATTAAGAAATAAACCGTTTCATGTTTGACGCGCGATTGCAAAAGTGGTGTAGAATGACCCATGTGGTGTCCCTGAGGTACGGTTGAGTCACCAGGGCCATTTGGAAGCGCTAACAAGCACTGATTCCGTTTCGACGTCTGAAAAAAACGCGTTTTCTAAACAAACTAAAAGAACAGGGGCGCTAACGATACTCGCAGAGGTAGCCAGCCAGGTTGTTGACCGGGAGGTCGTCAAATCCAACGCGCACGTCAATATCGCTGCGATACAGTGTCATGCCGGTTGAGTAGGCCGGACCGTTCGGCATCTCATTCAGACCGAAATGCGACAGCCACACCCAGCGTTTCCACCAGCCTGTTTCCAGGTAAGGTGTGTTTTTGTTTAAACTGGTCAATTTTTTTCGCAAAATACGGAATATGCGGAACTTCAAATTATCGTCAATAAGAACAGTTGTGTTGAGTTGTAGTAGAAATTGCTTCCCTTCCCCCCCCCCTTTGTGTCGATTTGCGTCTTCCTCAACTCCGATTCTGTTCTTTCGAGTTGCTGCGAGTAAAAGTGACAAGTTTGAAAACAAACAACTTATTAATATGTACTGTACATATATTGATATATTGCAGTGAAAATTGCCACGCATCGTCCGTGTATTTCATGTGGTCGACCGTATTGACACACCGCGAGAATGTACACGCTCTCTTTTGCAAAGAACACGTCTGCAGCTCACCGTTTGCATTCGTCGGCCACGGACCGTGGAATGTGCCCCTGAATTCAAAATACCACCCGGCATCGCAAGTGGCGCACGGTGCCGCGACGCCTCCGTCCGTCCGGCCACCCGCAACCCACGTGAGCCCTTCTCCAGGCATCTGGCAAAACAGAACACAACCGACGTACAGTTCAATTGCGTTCATGCATCTGCACCCATAAGTGCACCAACATCTGGCCTATTTTTTTCTGCGTGTGTAGAAAGAAACTGAAAGTAAGAAAAAAAGGAATTGAATGAAAGACCGGACAAAGAAACTGCCAGAAACCGACCGCAGCATGAATGGCGGTCTCGGTTTGTTGCGAATTGATCAGTGCCAAATGTCCACCAGGCCGCAGGGAGCACTGCGCTTTTGCCTGCGCTTGGGTGTACGCTGTAGCAGTGTCGTACACGAAGCAACGTCCGTTGTAGAAAAAGTGCGTTTGCGTCAGCGCATTGCACCAGGCCTCCAGGGCTGTAAACGTGTTCGCGATTCATCATCACCTTTTTTGTTTTTTTCTTGTCAAGTACGGTATGGCCGGTTAAACATGGCAGCTTTTTTCAGGGTGCAAGGAGCGCGCGAATTTTGAATGAAAGAAAAAAGACGTTCAGAAACTGAATTGTGTGCCAAATTTGACGCGTTTTTTCAAACTAATGGATTATCCGCGCTATTCTGTTCATTCTTTATCCCTTGTACACATTATTGAGAATTATGTTGGTTTTTTTGAAAAAGACAACTCCTAGTCTGCGGCTGATCCCGCCTTGATGGACTGCCTCATTTATTCGGCCATACTGTATCTAGATATTATCCTTCTTATTGAACGTGACCCATAATGCGTTTGCACGCATAGATAGAGAAAATGTTTCATGACTGTGAGGCAACTTGAAATCAGCAAAACTTAACGTATTCTGACGGCAGATTTGTGCAAGAAATTGAGAAAAAACCAATCAGAATTTTTGTCACTTAGCAAATTTACTTTATTTCATATTCGAATTACGTTCGGGCGCGAAACAGCTTTTCAAGCTGTGCGACTTTTCCACGCATCATTCAACATTACTCAGCCTCCTTCACACGATAAGATAATAGTTTAATTGACCCGAGCGTATGTAGCATAATTAATTCCAAGCCAAGATTTTGCTATTTTTACATATCCGTTCATCCTAACACCTAAGTTAAACCTTCATGTAAGGAAAGTGAAATTAAATGTAAAAATGTAAAAAATGACCTTTTTTTCAATTAACCCTTCAAAAAATATGCTTTCTTTTCTCGCTTACTCTAATATATAGATACATTTGTAAGTCAAGCCTTTTTTGAATTTTGAGATTTGAAATAATTATCTAAAAATGCGGAAGGCGCATATAAAAGGAGGAATATGGCTTTGCGTAAGAAGTGAGAAACTTGGCTTGACAACTATTTTCAAATCTCTGATGTGGCACACGGATACAAGTACATAAGAGTTATATTTTTGCGCCGCGTTTGTTTTGCTGAAAAACGTACAAAATCTTGAAAACCGTTTTTCGATTGTCCTCTTCAGTTTAGTTGGAAATCACAGCATGTACAAAATTCTGCAAACTCTGTGCAGAAACAAAAAAATTTAAGACTGCAAAGCTTAATTGTTGACGTACGGAATGGCCGAGTAAACATGGCAGCTTTTGAATTTGAATAAAGAAAAAAGACGTTCAGAAACCCAATTGTGTACCAAATTTGACGTGTTTTTTTAACTAATGGATTCTTCGTGCTATCATGTTCATTCTTTCTCCTTTGCACATATAATTGGGAATTCTGTTGGCATTTTCTGAAAAAGACAACTCCTAGTCTGTGACTGATCCCACCTTGATGGACTGCCTTATTAGTTCGGCCATACTGTACGTACGCACACACCAGTGACAAAATGTGTTGTCTTCCGTTGATTTTCATCCTCCTCCCCCAGTTCCAAAAACCCGAAGGTACTAAAATCCTGTGGATTGTTGTAGGAAGAGTGTGGATGTTGGCTCAACCGTCCGTCCCGTGAACAATTGCCTTCACCATTACCTCTGCGCAACGCTTTGTCGTGGGCAAAGCAGTGTCAGTGATACAAGATCTAATCTCTATTTTAGTGGTTTTAGGTCACCATGCATCGAATGTGAACGCTTCGTTTGTCGAAAAAGTAAGAGGGTTACCATGTGCAACCGAAATAATGAATAAACGGCGCAAAAATATGGCTCTTATGTACTTGTATCCGTGTGCCACATCAGAGATTTGAAAATAGTTGTCAAGCCAAGTTTCTCACTGCTTACGCAAAGCCATATTCCTCCTTTTATATGCGCCTTCCGCATTTTTAGATAATATTCCGACTTTTACATAAGCCCCAAAAATTGAACAATATTCAGAATTCGTTGATTCTTCCGTACTTCCCATTGGGCATCAGCGCACAGAATTTTTCCATTTTTCGTTTTGGAGAGATGTCGGCAGCTTCCATAGCCGATTTACCCGAAATCGTCACGATTCGGTATCAAAAATTGCTCACATTAGAAATTTAACCCAAAATCCGGGATCAGCGCATTGAATTACTCTGGACTACGGCGGCCGCGGCCAATTCGCTCGAAATCGTCACTGTCAGCATACGCCAATGTCCACGGCCGATTCGCCCGAATTCGTCGAGATTCAGTATGTAGAGTGCTCACATAAGAAAACTAACCCAAAATACGTGATCTGCGCATTGAATTACCCTGGAAAACACCCATTTCCTGTTTTTCGTTTCTGGACCGATTTCGCCAATTTCCACGGCCGATTCGCCCTAAATCGTCACGATTCGGTAACTAGAGTTGCTCACAGAAGAAAACTAACCCAAAATCCGTGATCAGCGCATTGAATTACCGCGGACTACACCAGTTTCTCATTTTTTTTGTTTTTGGACCGATTTCACCCAATTTCCACGACCGATTCGGCCGAAATCGTCACGATTCAGTATCTAGAGTTACTCACATAAGAAAACGAACCAAAAATTTGTGATCAGCGCATTGAATTACCCCCAACTACACCATTTTCCCATCTTTTGTTTTTGAACCGATTTCGCCAATTTCCCCCCCCTTAGAGTTGCTCACATAGAAAACTAACCCAAAATCCGTGATCACAATTTTTTTTTGTTTTTGGACCGATTTCGCCAATTTCGACGGCCGATTCGCCCGAAATCGTCACGATTCAGTATCTAGAGTTGCTCACATTATCTAAAAATGCGTGAGACGCATATAAAAGGAGGAATATGGCCTTGTGTAAGCAGTGAAAGACTTGGCTCGACAACGCTTTTCAAGTATCTGATGTGGTACACACGGATACAAGTACATAAGAGTCATATTTTTGCGCCGTTTATTTATGATTTCGGTTGCACATGGCAACCCTCGTACTTTGTATTGTAGACAAATGACCTTTCACATTTGCGGATTTCGGGCATTTAGCGACCACTAAAACTACTAAAATAACAATCAGACTTTAGCTCGCTGACACTGGTTTGTTCAGGACAAATTGTATCGCAGAAGCATTGCGGAACGCAAGGTCTCCTGTGGCAAAGGCAATGACTCACGGGACAGACGGTTTATCCTGCCACACTAGTTGAAGGTGACACCGGTAAAAAAGGTGAAAATCAACGGAAGACAACTCCTTTTTGTCACTGGTGCTGGTGTGTACACAGCGGTGCGTACGTTAACAACAACGAAAAAGCTACATGCAACAATGTTTTGCAATCTCTAATTTTTCTGTTTTTGCACAGAATTTACAGAATTTCGCACATGGCGTGATTTTAGATTAAATCGAAGAGAACAATTAAAAAATAACTTCAAAGTTTTACGCTTTTCAGCAAAACGAAAACGAAAACGAAAACTTTCGGATTCGCTGCCCTCCGGGGATATAGCGACCGCAGGCCACCGAAACCGAAATCGGGCTAAGATCACTGGTGCCCCCAGGACAGAGCGGGGCTTAGAGGCTGCCCCCTCACATGCCGAGGGTATTGGTTCCACGGGATGGTGAGCCGTCCATTCCCCAATCCCACCGGAGTTTGGTACCTTCGGGTTTCCGGAATCGGTGGGGGGCGTGCTTCAAAAAAAACAAACAAACGCGGCGCAAAAATATGACCCTTATGTACTTGTATCCGTGTGTACCACATCAGATACTTGAAAAGCGTTGTCGAGCCAAGTCTTTCACTGCTTACACAAGGCCATATTCCTCCTTTTATATGCGTCTCACGCATTTTTAGATAATATTCTGACTTTTACATAAGCCCCGAAGGTCGGACCAAAATCACAATTCGTTGGTCACACATTCTTCTAAACCCCGGACAACTCAGGTTTTTCATTTTTCGTTTTTAGGCCGATTTCTCCTATGCCATTTCTACGGCCGATTCCCCAAAATCGTCACGATTCAGTACCTAGAATCGCTCACAAAAGAAAAACTGACCCAAAAGCCGTGATCGGCGTAATGAATTACCATGGAAAACACCGTTTTCTTGTTTTTCATTTCTGGACCGGTTTCGCTAAATTCCACGGCCGATTCACCATAAATCGTCACGATTCAGTATCTAGAGTTGCTCATACAAGAAAACTAACCCAAAATCCGTGATCAGCACATTGAATTACCCTGGAAAAACCGTTTTCTCGTTTTTCATTTCTGGACCGATTTCGCCAATTTCCACGGCCGATTCGCCCGAAATCGTCACGATTCAGTATCTAAAGTTGCTCACGTAAGAAAACTAACCCAAAATTTGTGATCAGCGGATTGAATTACCCTGGAAAACACCCTTTTCTTGTTTTTCGTTCCTGGACCAATTTCGCCAACTTCCACGGCCGATTCGCCCGAAATCGTCACGATTCAGCATCTAGAGTTGCTCACGTAAGAAAACTAACCCAAAATTCGTGATCAGCGCATTGAATTACCCTGGAAAACACCCTTTTCTTGTTTTTCGTTTCTGGACCGATTTCGCCAACTTCCACGGCCGATTCGCCCGAAATCGTCACGATTCAGCATCTAGAGTTGCTCACGTAAGAAAACTAACCCAAAATCCGTGATCAGCGCATTGAATTACCCTGGAAAACACGCTTTTCTTGTTTTTCGTTTCTGGACCGATTTCGCCAACTTCCACGCCCGATTCGCCCGAAATCGTCACGATTCAGCGTCTAGAGTTGCTCACGTAAGAAAACTAACCCAAAATTCGTGATCAGCGCATTGAATTACCCTGGAAAACACCCTTTTCTTGTTTTTCGTTTCTGGACCGATTTCGCCAACTTCCACGGCCGATTCGCCCGAAATCGTCACGATTCAGCATCTAGAGTTGCTCACGTAAGAAAACTAACCCAAAATTCGTGATCAGCGCATTGAATTACCCTGGAAAACACCCTTTTCTTGTTTTTCGTTTCTGGACCGATTTCGCCAATTTCCACGGCCGATTCGCCCGAAATCGTCACGATTCAGCATCTAGAGTTGCTCGCGTAAGAAAACTAACCCAAAATTCGTGATCAGCGCATTGAATTACCCTGGAAAACACCCTTTTCATGTTTTTCGTTTCTGGACCGATTTCGCCAACTTCCACGGCCGATTCGCCCGAAATCGTCACGATTCAGCATCTAGAGTTGCTCACGTAAGAAAACTATCCCAAAATCCGTGATCAGCGTATTGAATTCCTACGGACTAAACATTTCTGCTATTTTTCGTAGCTCAGACAAAATTTGTAAGACTGAAAAAATGATACCCAGTCAAAATGCTACGAATTTTCAAAAAATGCACAATTTTGACCCAAAAAATGCCCGGGCAAAAAATAAACAAAATTTTCAAAATCTACGGATGAATTTACCCGAGGAAAAATTCTTGTTCAACTGTGAAAGTGTCCCAGCTAAAAATTGAAAGGGCGAACACTTAAAACCAGGTGACAACCCTGCGAACTTTCAAAAAAGCCCAATTTTTACCCCAAAAAGGGGTCGGGGCAAAAAATTAACTCATTTTTCCAAATCTACGGATGAAATTACCCTAGGAAACATTTTTCTTCAACTGTGAAAGTGTCCCAGCTAAAAATTGAAAGGGCGAACACTTGAAACCCGGTGAAAACGCTGCGAACTTTCAAAAATGCCCAAATTTTTACCCAAAAAAGTGGTCGGGGCAAAAAATTAACCCATTTTTCCAAATCTACGGATGAAATTACCCCAGGAAACATTCTTGCTAGACTGTGAACGTGTCGCAGGTAAAAACTGAAAGCGCGAACACATGTTGATTACATACCAGAAAAAAAAAAGAGATAGAAAAATAAGTAACACTGTTTTCAGAATAGGTTTTTCGTGTCTACAGCGTATGAAAAGTAGTCGGATAAAAATTTTTTCGCGGCTCCAAGCACAACTTTGGGTGTTCGTTTCGTGTGCACAGAACCAAGTTTGTGGCTTATACTATGCTCGCTGGAGGAAGCGAGCAAATTTGAAAAACGCGCGCGAGAGGATAACGGCTCATATAATGCGTGATGCGCTGTCCGCTCGCTGACGCTCGCTCGCGCATCCGCATGATAAGAAAACTAATCCAAAATTCGTGATCAGCGCATTATATTACCCCCAACTACACCAGTTTCTCATTTTTTGTTTTTGGAACGATTTCGCCAATTTTCACGGCCGATTCGTCCGAAATCGTCACGATTTTAGTTATTTAACTGCTATTTTTTTTTAAAAATAAAGGTCAAATTCAAACTCTCCGTTGTTGGTTACCCCGGAAACTTTGTGATTTGTCAAATAACGGTTTGTTTCATGCGTAGAAGTCGCAAATACACGTCAAAAAACGCGTTTTTCGTCATTTTGTGCAAAAAGGCTAAATTTTAAACCTTTTGGAGCATCGTAGAAAAAAATGAATGCGAAATTTGAAAAATTTGGCATCTTTTACCCTAGGAAATGTTTTTATCATAACAGTCAGATTTTTCTTTATATCACTGAAACTGCGTACAATTTTTATGACATGACCGAAAAAAAAGGGGTATAGAAGAATAAGAAACAGCGAATTCAGAATCGATGTTTTGCGCACACAGCGTGTATAGAGGATCACCACGAAAAAATTTCTAGTGTACACAGCATACCTATGGCCACCTCCCTGCAGGGGGAAAAATTTTCCGCCCCCTTTTTTGCTCACAATGCGAGGCACAGAAAGTTAGGAATTTACGCGCGAGCGACAGACGGGCCATATTATGTCTCATCCGCTGTCCGCTGCGCTCCGCTTCGCTCGCGAATGGACATGATTTAGATCCTGCTTTCTTAAATAACAGAAAATTGGCGCCAATTCAAATTGAAAAAAGTGACACTCAGAAATTGCAAATTTAGTAGTACCCTACCAGATGGCACTACCTATTTATTTAAACGTGTCCCACTGAAAAGACGTCATGTGCCGCAAAGCATGCACTTGTCGTTCACACGTTCAGCAAACCAGACTTTCTGTTTAGCCGATTTCTTCCCGTAAACAAATGGTAAATGTCGAATCAGTCACACCAAACTGACATTTTGGTGCCTGTGCTTTGACAAACGGGCGTTTTTAAAGCAAATGACGTCATTTTAGTCCGGACACGTTTGAATAAATCCACAATAGTATAGATAGATAGATAGATTTCAGTGTTTTAATTTACAACTTCAGTTCAACAATCAGGCTTGTTGATCAGCAATCAATACACAACACACGTCCGGTTGTGGCTTGAGGTTTTTTTTCAAATTGTCAACTTGGAAGTTCCAATAAGTTTACATCAAATGCAACAAACTGTTAGCGCGTATCACGGTTGATCGCAGAATAATCGCTGTTGTCAGGAGTACCACAAAATATTTGCCCATTTTTTTATTAAAACAGAACATTCACAAACATCAACAAACTCGGTAAAACGAACAAAAACTGTATGCGAGAAACGTGCCTGAATGCGAGGAGCGTGCGTGAACTGCGTTATTACAAAACAATATTTTATTTGACATCAATATGAACGCTGTCACAAAGTAATCTCATCAATAAACAGGTATTAGAAACTGTGAGCATGGCAACAATCAAACATAGTCAGGTATCGCTCGCTTAATAATAGCTACCACGCGACTAAAAAGTATCGCCAAAATCATATTGAAAATAACGATAAATAATGCAGTATTATGTTTCCAACCTTCCAATGTCGCAATAATATTATCGTTTCAGGAAGATCCAAGGCACAAAAGTTTCACGCCATGAAGAAAAACCGCACAACCGAACCAAGCCCGTAAAACGTCATCACAATGCGAAGCATCTACCGTAGCCTAATTTTGAATTCCGTGAAACATTTTCCTATCCCCGTGTACAAACGAATTGAGTCTCGGATCCAAAATAAAAGATAATACCACTAATAACGAGTGAAAATTGACTCCCTCTGTTCATATACCGCTCCTAAAAAATTTGAAGGGCCTTATATTGGAAAACTAAAAAGTTGAAGTTTCCCCGGAGAGACTTAAAAACGAGGATAAGAAGAAGAAAACCTAAAAAAGAAGCCCAAGAAAGAATCGTGGATAGTTTTTCAGCAAAAAAAATCCGTTTTTTTCTGTCAAGATATTTTGATACAATGTAACATAGCTACCGTATTACCTCTATTAAACCCCCCCCCAAAATTAAACCCCCCCCCCAAAAAATAAACCCCCACCCCCTCGACAAGTTTCCAAATAATCCCCCCCCCAAAAATAATCCCCCATGGGGGATTATTGAAACCTGTTTGAAACACATACCCAGCGAATTCAGTGGCTGGTTGCAGTGAAAATGATGAAATTGTGCTACCAAAGGCCCCAAATAGATGAGTTAATGGTAATTTCATTACAAAAGGCTGTTGTAAAAGGAAATTTCTATGTAGAATAGAAGTTTCTGCGACTTCCTTCCTGCCATGGAAGGTATTTTTGCCATTTTGCCCACTCCTAAAAATGGTTTCCAAATAAACCCCCCCCCCCAAAAATAAAGCCCCCCCCAAAAATAAACCCCCACCCCCAGAAGTCGCTGAAGAAATAAACCCCCATGGGGGTTTATTAGAGGTAATACGGTAGATGAGTTTTTCATGAAACTTATTAACTAAAACAAAAACTAAAGAATGGGGTTTTAAAAAACGTTTAAACGCCAGTTTTCTAACACTGGAATAAGTTTTGATCAACGTTAGAATCACCAGTTCAACACAAACTTTCTCGAAAAAAATCACAGAAATCTCCATTATATGCTTTATGAAAATCTCACAACCTCCATTTTCAAACAATCTCAACGCGTGTCTCCTCAGTCATTGCTGCCGTACCATTCGTAGCCAGCAGCCGCCTCCCAAAGTGCCGGATCGTCCGTGTGATCGGCGAAATGAACACGACAGTCCTTGGTGGACGGATTGAAACTGAACGAGCCACAAGCCCAGTTGTCCTTACACCAACGAGCGCAAGTCATAATCGAAAGCACCGTGGCAACCTGAAGCAAAAAGAACTCCATGGAATTCTTTCAAAAAAAAAACAATTTCCAGCGCTGATCCGATGCTCTCTAAAAGCGTCGTTTTGAGAAAAATTTGGTTCACGGTTTCTGATCCAGTTATTGAACAACAGATTAGCAAAAAAAAAGAAAACTAAACAATTGCTTTTGCAACTAAGCAACTAAACAAGAATAAGTTTGCACTTAACTTCAGACATGCAGTCGACTTCATTCGCTGTCCGGTCATGCTAAGGATAGGTTTGTAGCTACGCACAGGGCTACCTGAAAAACGATTTTAGTACTGAACCATAAAATAACTTATTACTCATTGTGCGTTTCCAGAAGAAAGGAACCACACACAAGGAAATCCAGTTTCCAGACCAGAAAAGCTGGGCACATATAGCCCGGGCATCTGACTTGACTTCACATAGCACACGCACGTGACTTGTTTAGCCATTTGACATTGTTGTTGTTGGCCCCTCTTTGACTGAGCTGGGAGCTGATAGTTTAAGGCTGTGTTGCACCGGTGGTTCCATTTTGCTTTTGATCCTTTCTAGCTATCTTTGATGCCCTTCTTGTTCCTGATATAAATGATGTATCCCATCAAGCTATGATCTTTTTGATTCTCTGCGACTCAGTGTGTGCATTAAGAAATAAACCGTTTCATGTTTGACGCGCGATTGCAAAAGTGGTGTAGAATGACCCATGTGGTGTCCCTGAGGTACGGTTGAGTCACCAGGGCCATTTGGAAGCGCTAACAAGCACTGATTCCGTTTCGACGTCTGAAAAAAACGCTTTTTCTAAACAAACTAAAAGAACAGGGGAACGATACTCGCAGAGGTAGCCAGCCAGGTTGTTGACCGGGAGGTCGTCAAATCCAACGCGCACGTCAATATCGCTGCGATACAGTGTCATGCCGGTTGAGTAGGCCGGACCGTTCGGCATGTAGGACAGACTGTAATGCGACTGCCACAGCCAGCGTTTCCACCAGCCTGTTTCCAGGTAAAGTGTGTTTTTGTTTAAACTGGTCTGTTTTTTTCGCAAAAAACGGAGTATGCGGAACTTCGAATTATCGTCAATAAGAACAGTTGTGTTGAGTTTTAGTAGAAATTGCTTCCCTTCCCCCCATTTGTGTCGATTTGCGTCTTCCTCAACTCCGATTCTGTTCTTTCGAGTTGCTGCGAGTAAAAGTGACAAGTTTGAAAACAAACAACTTATTAATATGTACTGTACATATATTGATATATTGATAATATTGCAGTGAAAATTCCCACTCATCGTCCGTGTATTTCATGTGCTCGACCGTATTGACACACCGCGAGAATGTACACGCTCTCTTTTGCAAAAAAACACGTTTTTAATAAAATTCTTCGACGCGGTGCCGCGGTGTCCTGTGCCGGAAACACAAGTAGCTCAAATAATCGAGGTGTATTTTTGCTATGCTCATCTGGTAACACTTTTATCGCTGTTTTTGCGTGACGCCGAATGCTGTGGCAACATTTTCAGTTCGATCGACTGTCGCGTGCGCAAATCACTCCACTGGTTGGCTATCATTCGTTTTTGAGCAAAACATTCATCACAGCACTCAGCATTCACTAGAGTACAGGGTGAGCCAAAAAAGGTTCCGATTCTAAAATGCTCTCACTGGCTTATGCTAAGGTGTTTCGAGCTGAAAATTGAAACACTATTAGAAAACATTTGGAAGTTTTTCTGACCAAATTTTTGTTACGGTATGTTCCCCCTATCACTCACTACAGCAGAATACCTGGAAAACATGAAAAATCGACAAATGTTGTGAAATGCAAAGGGTGTATTTAGCTGTAGCAAAGGGACCTCATAGCTTAAAATTTTTTGAACACTGTTAGAACACTTTGGGAGGTTTTTTATGATCAAAATTTTTTTGGCTTACACTTATCAGTTCATTTTTACAATGTAATTTTCAAAAATAGCAATTTTTGACAAAAAACAATGTTTATCCATCATCTCACTGTTTATCTTGCTCATAAACGGACTTCCGAACTAATGTATCGTCACGCGGGGTCAAATTGAATTTTGTATGAAAATTGCCAAACCACTGTGGAAAAGTTATTTGCATGTTCAAACCAATTGGCAGACCAGACTTGCTGCTCTGCCGTCCCCACTTAACCATGATGGCACCAAAGACTGAAAATGGAATTGCATCTTTCACTGCAGAAAACAACTAGTCTGCTAGGGTGAAAATATCAGAGTGGCAAATTGTGTGAGTTAAAAAAAAAACAAATTGATTCTGGAAAGATAAATTCGCATCTGTTCTTAACAGAACCGCTCACGCACGCTCAGACTCGAAGTGAAACATCAGGGTGATCAAAGACTGTTCAAATGCAATTCGGCATTCGGAATTTTTAAGCTACTGTATGTGCGTATTGCTTTTTTAATTTTTTTTGTGTTGTGAACACTCGAGGGGTCACCAACGTTCATCATTTGATTTTTCTTACAGCTAAATCAACCATCTGTATTTTTCAACATTTGTCGATTTTTCATATTATCGAGATATTTTGCTGTAGTGAGTGACAGGGGCAACATACCGTGACAAAAATTTGGTCAGAAAAACCTCCAAATGTTTTCAAATAGTGTTTCAATTTTCAGCTAGAAACACCTCAGCACAAGCCAGTGAGAGCATTTTAGAATTGGAACCTTTTTGGCTCACCCTGTAAACAGATTCTTAAGCTGCTTTTGCTTCCGGAACAACGTGCAGGACAGCACATCGCGGCGGACGCCCGGGTTGACGGGACCACAAGCACCACTTTGGACATTTTTTATTCAGCGTGAAAAACGTCAGATTTTTAGAGCATTTGACGTGTTTTTTTTTCATGAAACTCCACTGCATATGGGTAACAAAGCAAAGATAAACGCAAGGTATTGTTTGTATCTCACCGTTTGCATTCGTCGGCCACGGACCGTGGAATGTGTCCCTGAAGTCAAAATACCACCCGGCATCGCAAGTGGCGCACGGCGACGCGACGCCTCCGTCCGGCCGGCCACCCGCAACCCACGTGGCTCCTTCTCCAGGCATCTGGCAAAACAGAACGCAACCGATGTACAGTTCAATTGAGTTGATGCCTGCACCCATAAGTGCAACAGTATGTGCCCTATTTTTTTCTGCGTGCGTAGAAAGAAACTGAAAGTAAGAAAAAAAAACGAATTGAATGAAAGACCGGACAAAGAAACTGCCAGAAACCGACCGCAGCATGAATGGCGGTCTCGGTTTGTTGCGAATTGATCAGTGCCAAATGTCCACCAGGCCGCAGGGAGCACTGCGCTTTTGCCTGCGCTTGGGTGTACGCTGCAGCAGTATCGTACACGAAGCAACGTCCGTTGGAGAAAAAGTGCGTTTGCGTCAGCGCATTGCACCAGGCCTCCAGAGCTGTAAACGTGTTCGCGATTCGTCATCACCTTTTCTGTTTTGTTTTTTTCTCAAGTATTGCAGCAAATTGACCCGAGCGTATGTGGCTTAATCGATGCTCAGCCAAGATTTTGTTATTTTTACCCGTTCATCCTAACCTAAGTTAAATTTTTACGTGAGTAAAGTGAAATTAAATGTAAAAATATAAAAAAAGTGTTGTTTCAATTACCCTTCGAAAAAATATGCTTCCTTTACTCGCTTACTCTAACATACATTTTTTGTTTTTTTTGTCAAGCCTTTTTTGTTTTCTGAGATTTGAGATAAATTAGATCCTGGTTTCTTAAATACCTAGCAGAAAATGGGCGCCAATTCAAATTGAAAAAAGTGACACTCACAAATTGTAAATTTAGTAGTACAATGTAGTATGATCTATTTTTCAAACGTGTCCCACTGAAATGACGTCTTGTGCCGCAAAACATGCGCTTGCCGTTCACAGCTAACCAGACGTTCCGTTTAGCCGATTTCTTCCCGTAAAGAAATGGTGAATGTCGAATCAGTCACACCAAACTGATATTTTGGTGCCTGTGCTTTGACAAACTGGCGTTTTTAAAGCAAATGACGTCATTGAATAAGTCACGTTTGAATAAGTCCACAATAGTAGATAGATAGATTTCAGTGTTTTAATTTACAACTGCAGTTCCACCAATCAGGCTTGTTGATCAGCAATCAATACTCAACACCCGTCCAGTTGTGGCTTGAGTTTTTTTTTTCAATTTGTCAGCTTGGAAGTTCCAATAAGTTTGCATCAAATGCAACAAACTGTTAGCGCGTATCACGGTTGATTGCAGAATAATCGCCGTTGTCAGGAGTACCGCAAAATATTTGCCCATTTTTTCATCTAAAAATGCGTGAGACGCATATAAAAGGAGGAATATGGCCTTGTGTAAGCAGTGAAAGACTTGGCTCGACAACGCTTTTCAAGTCTTTGATGTGGTACACACGGATACAAGTACATAAGAGCCATATTTTTGCGCCGTTTATTTATGATTTCGGTTGCACATGGCAACCCTCGTAGTTTGTATTGTAGACAAATGAAACTTTCACATTTGCGGATTTCGGGCATTTAGCGACCACTAAAACTACTAAAATAACAATCAGACTTTAGCTCGCTGACACTGGTTTGTCCAGGACAAATTGTATCGCAGAAGCATTGCGGAACGCAAGGTCTCCTGTGGCAAAAGGCAATGACTCACGGGACAGACGGTTTATCCTGCCACACTAGTTGAAGATGACACCGGTAAAAAAGGTGAAAATCAACGGAAGACAACTCCTTTTTGTCACTGGTGCTGGTGTGTACACAGCGGTGCGTACGTTAACAACAACGAAAAAGCTACATGCAACAATGATTTGCAATCTCTGATTTTTCTGTTTTTGCACAGAATTTACAAAATTTCGCACATGGCATGATTTTAGATTAAATCGAAGAGGACAATTAAAAAATAACTTCAAAGTTTTACGCTTTTCAGCAAAACGAAAACGAAAACGAAAACGAAAACTTTCGGATTCGCTGCCCTCCGGGGATATAGCGACCGCAGGCCACCGAAACCGAAATCGGGCTAAGATCACTGGTGCCCCCAGGACAGAGCGGGGCTTAGAGGCTGTCCCCCTCACGTGGCGAGGGTATTGGTTCCACGGGATGGTGAGCCGTCCATTCCCCAATCCCACCGAAGTTTGGTACCTTCGGGTTTCCGGAATCGGTGGGGGGCGTGCTTCAAAAAAAAACAAACAAACGCGGCGCAAAAATATGACTCTTATGTACTTGTATCCGTGTGTACCACATCAAAGACTTGAAAAGCGTTGTCGAGCCAAGTCTTTCACTGCTTACACAAGGCCATATTCCTCCTTTTATATGCGTCTCACGCATTTTTAGATAATATTCTGACTTTTACATAAGCCCCGAAGGTCGGACCAAAATCACATTTCGTTGGTCACACATTCTTCTAAACCCCGGACAACTCAGGTTTTTCATTTTTCGTTTTTTAGGCCGATTTCTCCTATGCCATTTCTACGGCCGATTCCCCAAAATCGTCACGATTCAGTACCTAGAATCGCTCACAAAAGAAAAACTGACCAAAAAGCCGTGATCGGCGTAATGAATTACCATGGAAAACACCGTTTTCTTGTTTTTCATTTCTGAACCGGTTTCGCTAAAATTCCACGGCCGATTCACCATAAATCGTCACGATTCAGTATCTAGAGTTGCTCATACAAGAAAACTAACCCAAAATCCGTGATCAGCACACTGAATTACCATGGAAAAACCGTTTTCTCGTTTCTCATTTCTGGACCGATTTCGCCAATTTCCACGGCCGATTCGCCCGAAATCGTCACGATTCAGTATCTAAAGTTGCTCACGTAAGAAAACTAACCCAAAATCCGTGATCAGCGCATTGAATTACCCCGGACTACACCAGATTTTCATTTTTTTTGTCTTTGGACCGATTTCGCCAATTTCCACGGCCGATTCGCTTGAAATCGTTAAGATTCAGTACCTAGAATTGCTCACATAAAAAATTAACCCAAAATCCGTGATCAGCGCATTGAATTACCCTGGAAAACACCCTTTTCTTGTTTTTCGTTTATGGACCGATTTCGCCAATTTCCACCGCCGATTCGCCCGAAATCGTCGCGATTCAGCATCTAGAGTTTCTCACGTAAGAAAACTAACCCAAAATCCGTGATCAGCGCATTGAATTACCCTGGAAAACACCCTTTTCTTGTTTTTCGTTTCTGGACTGTTTTCGCCGATTTCCACGGCCGATTCGCCCGAAATCGTCACGATTCAGCATCTAGAGTTGCTCACATAAAAAAACTAACCCAAAATCCGTGATCAGCGCATTGAATTACCCTGGAAAACACCCTTTTCTTGTTTTTCGTTTATGGACCGATTTCGCCAATTTCCACGGCCGATTCGCCCTAAATCGTCACGATTTTAGTTATTTAACTGCAATTCCTTTAGTTTTTTCAAAAAATAAAAGTCAAATTCAAACTCTCCGTTGTTGGTTACCCCCGGAAACTTGTTGTTTTGTCAAATAACGGGTTGTTTCATGCGCAAAAATCGCAAATACACGTTTTTTCGTAAATTTGTGTAAACAGGCAAAATTGAAGCCTTGGGAAGCATCAGAGAAAAAAATGAATGTGAAATTTAAAAATCCCGAAGACTTTTACCCTAGGAAATGTTTTTATCTTAACAGTCAGAATTTTCTTTATATCACTGAAACTGCGAACACATTTTATGACATGGTCGAAAAAAAAGGGGTATAGAAGAATAAGAAACAGCTTATTCAGAATCGATGTTTTGCGTACACAGCGTGTGTAGAAGATCACCACAAAAAAATTCTGCTGCACACAGCGTATCTGTGGATTATCTACCTGTGTGCAGGAGAAAAAATTCTCAGCTCCTTTTATGTTCACAATGCGAGGCACAGAAAGTTTGGAATTTTAGCGCGAGCGACCGACGGGCCATATTATGTCTCATCCGCTGTCCGCTCCGCTCCGCTTCGCTCGCGAATGGACATGATTAAAACCGAACATTCACGAGCATCAACAAACTCGGTAAAACGAACAAAAACTGTATGCGAGAAACGTGCCTGAATGCGAGGAGCGTGCGTGAACCACAGGGAAAACGGTCCACCGGTTTGGAACAATACGGAGCAGCGATGTATCACAATAATGTGCTACATTTCAGCCCTATACGGGTGGTATTCGTCTGGACAAATGTCATCAAGCGTTATCACAAAACAATGTTTTTAAGTTTTATTTGACATGAATATGAACGCTGTCGCTAAGTAATCTCATCAAAAAATATTGGAGACTTTGGGCATGGTACACGACTAAAAAGTATCGCCAAAATCATACTGAAAACAACGATTAATAGTACAGTACCGTATTACCTCTAATAAACCCCCATGGGGGTTTATTTCTTCAGCGACTTCTGGGGGTGGGGGTTTATTTTTTTGGGGGGGGGGGCGATTTTTTTGGGGGGGGGGGTTATTTGGAAACCATTTTTAGGGGTGGGCAAAACGGCAAAAATACCTTCCATGGCAGGAAGGAAGTCGCAGAAACTTCTACTCTACATAGAAATTTCCTTTTACAGCAGCCTTTTGTAATGAAATTACCATTAACTCATCCA
>JASANC010005804.1:0-11110 GCA_030248135.1 Theristus sp. LFF4_11 | reverse complement strand
GTCGAGTCGGTCGACTCAAAAAGCGAGTCTTAAGAGACAAAAGCACACGGCTGTGTGCGGTGCGTGCCACTGGTGCGTCACTCACGCAAAAAATCGGTGCACCAACTTCAGACTGCCAAAGCTTGTATACACGTATTGTATTGTAGCACAATTTCAACGGTAGAAACATACTCATATCTGCAATCGAACTCTAAATTATAGGGAATCAGCTGATTGGTTGGTTTACACGTGATGCATGCTTTCTATGCAGAACGACAGACTCCGACAGACGACCTCCATGGCAGTGCCTGCACAGAAAGCATGCATCACGTGACCACCAACCAATCAGCTGATATCCTATAATTTAGTGTTCGACTGTAGTTTGACGTGGAATACTCCACGGGAAACCCGTGCACTATGTGATCTCCACTTTAAACCACAAAGTACTTAGACTCGTTGAACCGCGTTATCTGAATATGTTCAGCTGTCAGCACGACCCCAAAACTCTAAATCTCATTTGATCAAGCGCTCACTAGAACGATCATGTAAAACACGCAGAGCAAGGCGTAAACAATCAGTATCATTGGTGACGAAGCGTAGGCGATCACAAAACACGAGGAGGTGCACCGAAGCAACACGTACACCCACGTGAACGCCGTGTCCGGGAGTGCTTTGTCAAAAATGTCCATGTCCTAAAACAAAGATTTTGAATCGAAATTACATTTCAAGTTTACTGTTTCGCCGAAAAATATCAGACGCCAAATACCTCCGCTACAGCAAATATCGGCGTATTCGCAAGCAATTACGATGGCTTTTATAGGATCATATGAGTTATCTCTCAAAACATTTTTTCTATTCAATGTTTCCATTTACAGTTTAACAAGCGGTTTTCAGTAGTCCAATGTCTTCGAATAGCCGAAACTAGGCTATCTGCAAAAAAACTGTTTCTTTTTGTATTTTCGTCATTTGCAATTGTTCAATTGGTAAGAGTATCAACAGCTAGGAGTACCACCAGATAAGCTGCATAAGCTATTGGGATGAACATTGCGCTTTTAACAGTTTGAACTGTGAGCAAAAAACTAAATCTAAACTCCGATTCGTGCAAATTCAACGTGTATGCGAGTGCAAAGTTCACCACAGCAACACTGTGTCAATCGATCTATTTCTTTTACAAAAAGCTAAAAAATGACAATGATACCACACGCACACCAGCAGGAATGTCGGATCTCAAAATGAAAAACCACAAAAGCGTGCACATGAAAAAAATCCAAAACCAAGCGAGAAAACGTGCATTCAAAATACGAAGATTCTCTCCACGCTGCCCTTTAGACACAGAATAAACTATAGTTTATTTGCTCAAAACCTGTCAGACGTTTCAGAGTCAAAGTCAGCGACATTTGGTCTTGGGAAACTTGGATGGAACCACGGAATACGGTTCTATACCGTACTGGGTTTCGACGCAACAATTAAAAAAACTACAACTTTTATGATCGTCAAAAGAATGTCGAACAACAATTTAATTATTCACAAGAGTTAGTACAATCTACCCTGACGATCAGGCAGTGAAATCGCGTCGAGACTCGACACACAGCCAGTAACGGTGTAGAAGCCGTGCTCCGCGGGTCGCCCATTTTTGGCATTCTTTTGCTGTCATATAATCTGAATGACCGACCGACTTCAGATTAAAAAAACTGCATGTTTTCCATGGTTTTCTCACAAGAATCAACACGTAGATCGCGGTTAGGAACGGTGTGGTCGCGAGAAACATTGGCGTTGCATAAACGATCACCAACAACGAGGCGGCTGACCAGATCACCGTGAACACCCAGCCGCGGATGGTGTGCGGCAGCACCGAGTCAAGCACCTCAACGTCCTGAACACGCGCCTTTTTATGATGCTTGTCTTTCATTCATTCAGTCATTTTATTTCGCAAGAATGCACGATGCTCCGATAAAAACTGTTCGGACAGCATTAGATGCGGAGAGCAATGTGTTGCTTCACCAGCTTTCCTATTCAGAAAGAGTACAGTTCTATAAAATCTCTACATGAAAAGTTCTATATAGTGAACTGGAATACTCGAAAGTAGACTCTGGGTGGATGCGTACCGGCGATTGGCGCCACACTAACCTATTGCTGTGACCGCTGCGCCAAACCAGCGCAACAGTTACGGCGGCGCTGGTGGTACATTTGGAAAACAATACGCAACGTTTCATGCAACGCTAGCGGCAGTTTTTCATATGTTTTACACAACGGTAAACGCCTCCTTTTTGCCGCTACTATCTTATAATATTGCGTGCTGTTCTTTTCAGTAGTGAATAAATACGTTGTTTTCAGACCCAATATAATCTGGAGTGTGCTGATTGCTGAATAAAGAAAAAATATGATAAAGAACATCTGAGGTTTTAGCATTTCATTCATGCCTCCAACAAAAAAAACAATTCAAACTCCGTCCCTATCGAAGCCACTGAGAGACTTGAAGCAGTTTACAAATGATGGTGCAATAGATGATAAAACTTGTTCTCTCTCGATTGTAAATGAACTGCAGTTGTTTGAACTTATCTGACATTGTAAAAAACGTTGCATTGAAAAGTGTGAAAACCACAAAGACCCTGACAATCGGTGTTTATTCGTTGGTTATAAACATCAGTGAAAATGGGTGGTTTGCCGGTTTGCACGTGCACCAGAGATAATTGCTCACAGAATACCACAGTGCCAGTTTTTTGGCGACCATTTTTGATGTTTCGTTGACAACATTGGACAACACTTGGTGCAAATGTCGTTTTACGCACTGCTCGCCTAAATCAAGTGTTCTAAACGCTACATGGCGAACTAAGTTGGGAGCAATCAGTCGGATTACATAGTAAGTTCGACGAAAATAAGTCGCAAAAATTTTTGGCACAAAATAAAAACTTTATATTTTTAATCGCGATAAAAAGGCGCACATACAAACGTGATCATGTACACTATGAAGGCCGGCACGAACAAGTAAAGACCGCTGGCTTGCACGACGTATAAGATGACCGCAACTACTGCAGACACCTAAAAACACACACACACACGGCATTTTGGATCGAAACGGGTGGAACTCGATGTTCACGCAAATGATAGTTTTTGCTTGTTCAATGTAGATTTTGATCTGGTTGCTTGCCTGAAAACAATACCTCACCTCAATAACTTCTACAACCACAACAGTGCAAAATTGTTTTGTCTGGGGAGCTTGTGATGGAAAAAATCACTGGCTTCCGAAATGGTATTTTGATATTTTACAGCAACAAAAGCGAAACCATACCATGGTGATGGTATCGACCAGTTGGCGTGATTTCACCGGCAGCAATGAGTCCACAACGTCTGTGTCCTAATCTGCCCAGATTTGTTTTCAGGTTTCCAGAAAAAAACGGCATTCTATTTCGAAATTTGTGAAGCGCGCGCTTGAGAAAGACTGCTGGTTAAGCTACTGATTGATTACAAGGAAAACTGCAACTGGCAAACACAACCACCACCAATGATGAACTGAGTGGAGAACTCGCAGCAAGAAGTAATCCACAAACTCAACAATGATTAGTTCCTCCCATTCAATCTGTAAAAATTCTGAAGAAATATTTCTGAAACAAACAAGACAAAAAACAGTCGCATTGTCAGCAACTTTGTCCTTACGTCGTTTAGTCAATTCAACCAAAGTTGGCTGCATCGAAATTCATCTGAAACACTGGCCAATCAGCTAAAAAAATTCCAAAAATGCAAAAAACAAGCCAATCAGTGAGTGGTGTCCGTTACGGTCACACAACCGCAAGAGTCCAGTTTGCGGCTGCCGCACGCACACCCGATTGGTTTTCCAAAAGTCTCTGTGACTGGTCACCAAAAAAAAACTGTTAAAATCGACTACGAATCAACCAATTTGTGTGGTGGTTCTCCACAAACGCTCAACACAAAAGCACAAAGCCCACCAAAACACCAGCGCAAACCTTGCCGACGCGATTCAAGATGCGCCCCAACGGCGTCACGTCGTAGAACGACATTGGCGAGCGGAACAGATTTCGCAACAACGCCGCGTGCAGCCGTCTCGACGCGTGCACCATGCCGAGTGCCATGATGATCGCGGCAACGCAGACGGCCAGCGCTGCACAACGAAACAGAAACCGAGGATGCGCTCGATTGTTGTTGCGCAGGGGCACGGTTGCACTTTGACTATTATCAAGTTTTTACGGTTCTTGCGACTGAATGCGTGTGCAGACGTGGAAGAAGACTAGTTTCAATCTCTATGTGGTAATTCAAAGTCGTCTGAGTGAACTGGCCTTATTTTAGGGAACTCGGATCACTTTGCCAATTTTGAATTCCCGCGTCATACATGAAACTGTTTATCCATCTATGCGCGCATTGAGTCTCGCGGACAAAATAAAAGATCACAGATCAATTTGTATTTTGCACATGTGATTTAGAAAACGATATGCCACAAAAACCTGAGTATTGTCTCATATGACGTCCCGGTTGGGTCTCAACACGACTTTAGCCTGCACGTACGGTAGATTGTGTGAAAATTTTCCATTCTAAGTTTACCTTCACTTTCCTTCCACTATATTTTCGTTGTCCGATCAAGAACAATTGGACGGAAAACTCAGCAATCGTAATCAAGACCCACTACGGCAAATACCGTGCCGGTGCCCCGTTGCACGAAACATCGTTTCCACACCACCGTACCTTGTGCCATGCCAAGCGCCGTATAAATGCCCAGATTCACACCCGTATCAGATTCAATCGTGCCATTCGATGCCATTGCGGCGGCCTCCTTGTCCGACCTAAAAAAGAAAGCACGCTGATTGGCTGTGTTTCGCTAGAGCCACCAATCAGTGCATCACATGCGGAACGAAACCAAAGACGGTTCATGAAAATCGGTTGTTATGAAAGCCGAAGTGACTTGGGAATTGAAGCTGTGCCGGGCTTGAAGACAAGTGCTGGACACCGTGTCAATTGGAAGAAAATGATAAATTTGACTTGAAGTTCTTATTACCACTGTGGTGGCCAAGAGAATTTTTTTAAATCAAAATCGTGTGAAAAACAGACCATTTAGCAAGCCAGATATTCGAGAGCACACCAAACGCGCTACTAGCCACGTAGACGAGCAGAAAAATTACCGACAGGAAATAGCCGATCGCCTCGATGTACATTAGATAGACGCGCATTTTCACCTGGCAGAAAAATATCAATTTCAAATCAGAAAAATTAAAACAAAATCAGTGTCCACATCCCACGACAATTCAATAAACCAACCATGCATGCTGTTTGGCTGTATCACACCACCAATACGACCAATCAACCAGCCGATTACAAAAGGGTGTTCACAACGTAGTTTCAGAATTATCGCGCTTTAGCTACATTTACTATCCAAACAGAATGTCTCGAAAAAAACCAAAAAAACTGTGAACCAAACACACATTGCCAGTTTCACTTTTCTCGATTTCGATCAGTTTCGCTCGTTCGGTCGGCGGAGCAACGGGCTTTTCACCATCGGCTGGTTTCTTCGCCAAGTCAGCTGGGCTCAACTGAAAACATCGTGAAGTAAAACAGTTTATCAGTTTGTAAAAAAAAGTACCATCACATTCTGCAGTCAGTCAAAAACGACAGATAAAAATACACTGGATGTATCGGACGGATTCAAGCATATCACAACAAAAACAGAAAAGAGCTATTTTTTTAATTCGAATCTTCAGAATCGCGTGTTTCGGAAAGCCATTTTTTAAGTCAAGAAAACCGTTATTATCCCTAGCAAATGTAAAAAGCCACTGGTCAAACGACAATAAATTGACGAATAAACAAATTGACGGTCTGCAACTCTGTACCGGCTGTTTGATGCCATCTTTGCTGAGCGCACGCGAGACCTGCGATTTCTGGCGCTCGGGCGAGCTGCGTTTCACGGAATCGGATCGCTGCAAAAAACGCAACAAAAATCGCACCATCGATGTTTTTTTTCAGTGTTTTGTCGAATGTTTGTCACATTCGTCACCACTCCACCCTTTTGGTCTTGTCACATTTAAGGAAAAAAATCGAATTCAACCAATTGCCCCACCTGTGTGTGGTCGAATTTACGGTCTCCACCAGGTGACGTTGTACATTCTGACTGTGACATCTGCAAGCAACAACGAAGCATTCTGGTTTTGGCCTGTTAATTTGCGATGTGCTGCCTGGTTCTATCCCAAGAGCTGCAGTACTAAAATACTACAAATGCTTTGAGAAAAATCAGCTACTTTCTTCTAACGATGATGCAAATACACTACCAGTTTCTGAAGTGATCTCTCAACGCAAATGTGCAAAACAAAACTAATGTGACAACAACTGAGTATTTTTTGTGCACTGTAACAGTATTTTGGAATTGTGCACATGCTAATTGTGAAATAATAACAGTGACACAAAATCTGCAAAAAAAACTAGACCTCGCTAATCTGCCGCGTAAGACGCGCTCGGGCACTCGGGTCTTTTTTGCAAAGCACTTCCAAGACTTCTTCCATTTCTTCCTCCAGCTCTGAGAACACGAGTTTTTTTTTGTTTACGAATGAACAAACAAACAACCACACGGGCACGGCACGCATTCACAGGCAGTGTTGCTCAAGTCTACCAGTGTGTTTGCTTTTCCGACTGGGACTGTGCGCGCAAGACGCGCGCACAGTGTGTTTCAGACAAGAAGCTAACCGAAAAATGGAAATGTACAGCCATGTAAATCAACCGAAAAATGTGAAAAAACGTGAAAATCCACAATTCCCAACCTTCAACCGTGACCGATTCGCCGGTTTTCGCGGCGTCCTCAATCAAATGCTGCTCAAGGAATTCGGCAAACGCGCCGCCGCGATCCACCAGACCACTGAAGCTGCCCATCTCCGTGATACGCCCGTCTGGAGGGATGATTTTTATTCGATTTGGAATTTCGAACACGATCTTTATCGATACAAGTCAAAAACGGTTTGTTGTTCATGCGATTTTTTGGATACGAAGCCAAGTTAAATCGTTAGTTCGTTGCTAACGTTTCAGACGTGAGAATGTGCACTTACCTTGTACTGGCACAATAATGTTGCGCGAACTTGCAGTGACCAACAAACAAGCACACACACACACACAGTGCACACTCTTAAGATCAAACGAGGACTTCAAATTGATAGACTTTAGTTTTAATGAGCATTTTCGGTGCAGGAACACATAGGTATATAACCAAAGTGAAGCAACACCTTGCCAACCGAATTTGGAAAATTTTCCGAAACAAAACCATGACCACCAACCTTTCATGACAATGATTTGGTCGACTTGACTGAGAAAATGTAACCCGTGCGTGACCAGAATGCGCGTTTTGTCTGCTAACACGCCGTGCCGCCCAATGACCTGAACAAAATCAGTTTTGGCCATTTTTGGCAAGCCTCCCTTTCGGGCAATATTTTCTTTCCAGGGGCAACTGATCTGACCATCATTTATTCGATTTTTTTCGCTACTACACGCAAATAAACTTTCAATCAACTTTGACTGTTTTCTCTCACCCTGTCGAAGATGTGCTTGCCAACGTGTGCATCGACGGCACTGAGAACATCGTCCAATAGAACGACGTCCCGTTGTTGGTAGATGGCGCGCGCGAGCGAGACGCGCTGCTTTTGACCGCCGGACAGGTTGATACCCTGAGAATATGATCGAAGGGTGAAGGAATTTTCAAGGCATCTAAAGTTGTAACACAGCGGGGCAGAAACTTCTGCACACTTTGTGAAACCTTTGTGAAACACCCCGACAATGGCCATCAAAACCGCATCGACTGATCAATAAATCCGTTGGAATCAGATAAACTGACTCGTAACAACTTTTCTCAAAGTCGTGTCAGTGTTTCATAGATTTCTACCTATCCAGTACCCATTGACTTCTCTGGACGCTCAACAACTTTGCTCAACAACAACAACAACAAAAAGACCACCATTGCTCGGCGTCTTGTGCTTAGGTCGAAGCGCCACTTGTTTGTTGGTTTTTTATTTGGATAGATTTCTCAACAAAGCGTCAACCTAAATAGCTTGACAATTACTAGGCACGCCTTCAGGAAAGAAATCCCATAAACACTTCACAAATCCCAAACCCAACAACTGGGTCAACGGACCTTCTCGCCGATCTCCGTCTGATCCCCAGCGGGCAGCACGTCCAAGTCGGCCAGCAACGCGGTCGTCTCGAGCACGGTCTCGTAGAATTGACGGTCGAATGGCAGACCGAAGGTGACGTTGTCGCGAAGGGTCATGTTTTGTATCCACGCGATCTGCGGCGCGTACGAGACGCTGCCGCGCACGCGCACCGTGCCGTCCACTTTGTTCATTTCGCCTGCGGAAATACTCGGAATTCTTTGTGGCTGCCGTTACCGCTCGTGGCGTGGCGTGGTAGCGCGTTAGACTGTTGTCTGTGCGTTCGGGGGATCGAGCCCCGCCGAGCGGTGTAGAGGAATTAATGACAGAGAAAACTCGATGGGCGCCGTACTCGACGGTGTTCTGTACGCTTTTCTGTGTTCCCTGGCTGAAAACATCGCCTAAACTACTGTTCGTTCGTGGTTGTGTTTCATCAACTATCGTTTTATAGTTGTTTCGTTTTGACCACCAGGCTTGTTTGGTAAAGGGTGGCTCAGCTCTAAGGTTCTAAATGACAGCACGGTCAAAAGTCCTAATCCAAAATACCAACATGCACTATAAAAAAACAACTGTACACCACTGCGTGCCGGTTTACGTTGTCTCGCTTCTGTAATTAATCAAAGTTTTTAAGTAACTGACTAATTTCAACAAAAACTGTTATAAAAAATCAAAAACAACAACAACGAAAAACCCCGCACCAAGTAAAGCCGCCAGCAAGCTGCTCTTTCCACTTCCGACCGTACCCACGACCGCAATCAATTTTCCACGCGGGAACCGAACGTTGATGTCCTTCAGCACGAGACTCTCCGACGACAAGCCATCCTGGTCCTGCCACGAAAATTGGCCGTCGATGATTTCGGCCGCAGGTTGCGCGGAATCTGGAGAGTACCAGACCAGAGACAATATTGCAGGTTGCAGAGGTTGATTTTGGGCTGCACCTCACACTGTGTGTGTGTTGCGGTACCAAAATTCAATTTGGAACTTTGGCGCAAAGATAAACGCATCTGTCCATCCCCCCCCCCCCCCACCAAATGAACAATACCCAGATGCGTAGCCCTGCCGCCATTTCACCAGAGAAGGCTGTCCAAATTCGCTTCGATTTGTCGTCTCCCAAAAACACCAAACAACAACAAAAAACTCACCGTCCGTCGCCGGCAGCCGCTCCACCACGCTCGGATCGATCTCCTCATCGGCGAGAAAACTCTTCAGTCGTTTATTGCTGACGCTCGCTTGCACGGTCTGCCCGATGATCATCGCCAGCATGGACATCGGAAAACGAAGAATGTTGAACAACGCCAACGAGACGAACGTCACTTCGGGCGTTAGAACGTGCGACTCGTCGGAGAGCACGTAGACGGCGAACGAGACGACGGCGACCTGCGTACGAAGTGGCACTGGGTGAACACAGTCGTTGGTGTTGACGGACGGACGCACGCACGCACGCACACACACACGTACGCACGCACACACGTACGTACGCACGCACACACGTACGTACGCACGCACACACACACGTACGCACGCACACACACACATGCACACGCACGCACACACACACGCACACGCACGCACGTACGCACATACACACACACGCACGCACGTACGTACACACACACACACACACGTACGCACATACACACACACGCACACACGTAGGCACGCACGCACACACACACGTACGCACACACGTACGCACGCACGCACGTACGTACGCACGCACACACACACATGCACACGCACGCACACACACACACACGCACGCACGTACGCACATACACACACACGCACGCACGTACGGACACACACACACACGTACGCACACACACACACATGCACACACGTACGCACGCACTCAACACACGTACGCACGTACGCACGCACGCACACACACATGCACACGCACGCACACACGCACACGCGCACGCACGTACGTACGCACGCACACACACACATGCACACGCACGCACACACACACACACACGCACGCACGTACGCACATACACACACACGCACGCACGTACGTACACACACACACACGTACGCACACACACACACACGTACGCACACACGTACGCACGCACTCAACACACGTACGCACGCACGCACGCACGCACGCACGCACGCACGCACGCACTCAACACACGTACGCACGCACACATGCACACACGCGCACGCACGCACGCACGAACGCCCGTACGTGTGAATCCCTCACGTCACTTCTTGTATTTGAAAATCTACTTCTTCATTACATGGGTTTCAGAGCACATTTTACGGTTTCACGCAAGCGCAACGCACCGCGAAGCTTTCTCCAGCGTGCTTCCAACCCGAATGGAATGCACAAAAAACGTGAACTGAAACGTCTCCATACCAGAAACGGCGCGCAAGCCCACGTGAATGTCGAGGCAGCGTTCAAATAGGCGATCTTTTTCAACACCTGAATTTCTTTCTCGCGAATATCCAGGACCTAAATTGTGAAAAACAGAAACATTTCAAACAATGAATGGCCAATGAAAAATGTTACGCAGTTTTTTTAAGAAATCATCACAAACCTGTTTCTCCATGCTCTCCTCCCAGGCGTATAGTTTCAGCACCTTCATGCCATTCAAAATCTCATTCATCATTTTTATTCGGTCATCTTTGTATTTCATTTGTTCGGACTGAAATTATGTGGTTGGCTTTTTGAAATTGTGCAACTGCTGAGTTGTCTTCAGTTGAGACCGGAGCATTTCACTTCAAGCACGCATAATCTATAACGTGACTTTGTAACTCACGCTCCGCTTTTCGTGGTGCAAAAAAACGGCCAAAACTTGCCTGCAGCTTTCGCATTCGCACTGAAATCACGAAATTCAGCGGTATCATCAGGATCATCACAACGAGACCACCAATCACGGACCAGCCGAGAATTTGCCACAGGAAAACAATCGATAAAATTATCTGCAAAGTGAAGAAAACCGAATGAAAAGCGAAGTAAATCACATCGTCATTGTCAAACAGCGAGGTTT
>JASANC010005803.1:0-27332 GCA_030248135.1 Theristus sp. LFF4_11 | reverse complement strand
AAATAAGTAACACTGTTTTCAGAATAGGTTTTTCGTGTCTACAGCGTATGAAAAGTTGTCCGATAAAAATTTTTTCGCGGCTCCAAGCACAACTTTGGGTGTTCGTTTCGTGTGCACAGAACCAAGTTTGTGGCTTATACTATGCTCGCTGGAGGAAGCGAGCAAATTTGAAAAACGCGCGCGAGGGGATAACGGCTCATATTATGCGTGATGCGCTGTCCGCTCGCTGGCGCTCGCTCGCGCATCCGCATGATAATAAATTTGCTTTTTGGAAACAATCGCCTTTTGTCGAAACTTCTTTTTCGGCATCATTTGAACAAATATGCGCATTCTGTTGAAGTTTTGATAGTGGCAGAAATCGGTATAAACTGGCGCATTCGTCAAACAGCTTTGCGTCACGTCACCCATGTGCAAACATACTGACGGAGTCGCCGGAGCTTGCGTGGGCTGATGCAGAAACTGTCGCATCACGTTCAAATGGAAATAAAAAATAGCGTTTGGATTTGGAAGTCGGTCAGAAGCATTAGAAGGAGCGAGTTGCTTGTAAGTCAGCGGTTTTTTTTGGTTCATAAACCAGTATTTCGGTTTGTTGCATTCAGTTTGCAAACCCTACAATGATCGAAAGAGTTTTCAGCAACATAAATACCTGATCAACGTCCCTGACGCTAAAAAAATCTGTTCACTGGTTGGTCACGCTCGGGTCACTCATTGTTCAGAGTGTGTCCTGGTACTTGTCTAACAATGAGCCAATCGATATCGCGCTTTTTGGTTAAGTGAAAAGTTGAAGTCTTTTTTGCGTGTCAAAGAACTTTCAGTGTGAAAACTTTTTTGGTGACAACTTTTACTTTATTGACACTTTTTTTGCTACATCATGATGCCGCGACTGATACTGCAAGAACACAGACGGCCAGTTTTTTTGAAAAAAGTTACGCCATGCCGAAAATTTGTGCAGTGCTCCGCTCGGCGCTTGGTGTCTTCTGCAGTTTTAAAACGTTTGAATCGATTTTGATAGGAGTGAGTTTTAAGATGGGTTTTGTCATTAGCTGTAGCTTTTTAACGTGTCAGTCGTGTTGAGCGGCTCCAATTTGGTTATACAGTGCACGAGTAAAAAACTGGAAATTTTGTGTGCCTGGCAAAATTTTTTTCATTCGATTTTTAGAATTCCAACGTATAGTGTGCGTCACCCTCGTGGCTTGGTGGTAGCGCGTTAGACTATTATTTAGATAACTGTGCGTTCGGGCGATCGAACCCCGACGATGAGTGTTCAGGCACTTAATGACAGGAAACTCGATGGGCACCTAAACCGATATTCGACGGCGTGCTGTACGTTTTCTGGGTTAGCCTTAGCTAAAAACATACCTTAAAATTCCCCACAACTGCATCAACAACAAGTAGCTTACGTGTGGTCTCGTACGTTGCATGTAGCTTTTTGCTGCATACGTCACAGTTTTTCATTTGGTCCATAAATCACCCAAACATGTGACTTTTTTTCTGATGAATTTTACTGATATCCCCAAAAATCACCGTCACCAATAATTTTACAATCCCCCGCAACCGAAAGTACCGAAATAAACGCAAGCCACCACCGAAAGCAATTAGACAGTATGAGATAATGAACCCAACCACCAGATAGACCCGAAGCAAATAAAAAGTGAAGCTTGTTATTGATAAGAATGGTTTGAAAAAAGATAAGTTGGTCCCAGCACCAAAAATACAGTGTAAACCCGAAGCAATTTGTACAGCACCAGCAAAAACATTTGAATGGAAAAATAGATTAAATTTTGCTCTTATACTGATTAGCCAAAAAACCATCACCAGGTTGAAGACTGGTGAACCCCTATTCACAAAAGAAGCAACAGTGACTGTAAAAAACTTGAATCTAAAGTAAAATGTCAAGGAACAGAGTGACTGCGCTTAGAAAGACAACAGATCGCCGATGTACATGAGCGATTTCAACGTCAACGGGATCTCGTCGTGCCCTTCATTCTGCTTCTCCAGCTGTCCGAGCATCTGCTGCATGTGCACGTACTTCTGTGCGATCTGGTGCTGCAGACGGTGACTCTCGTATGACGCGTAGCAGGACGCGTGCACGCCACTGACCAGCAGAGTGCCCTCGGCGGTGATCGGGTTGAATGCGCCGCGCGAGTGAACACGGCCAATCTGGGAAAGCAGGAAAACTTGTCGGCTCTTGAATTAAAGCGTGAAACCTGACAGGCTTACTGTAAGTGATGGTTGAGTATTGAGGTCTGGTCAATACGTTGTATTTACCACCACCCCCTCTTCACGAAACTTCTACACAAATTCAGTGTAAAATTTTCAGTGTTCTTGTGTGTTCAGAGTTCCTAGTTACTAAAAAAGCAAACAAACTTCAACTATTTTGTCCTTGCGCAATTTGCCATGATTGGTCTCCGTCCAAAGGCAGTCTCCAACTTGTGCTTTGCTTGCAAACTCTGCTTTGTCTGTCAGTTGGTTGATGTCCATGCTATTTTCGTGACAACTGATTCGTGGCAACAAATGCTCCGGAGAGATCTTCAGCGATTTGCCAGATTCAGTCGAGATTTGCAAATACTCGCTTTCGCTGTCTGCGTTTCGATGATACCACGCGATGATTGGACTGTATTCTGGCACACCGGCTCGGTATGCAACCAGAATCTGAAATCAGAATGAGAAATGGGCTTGCTCTAAAAATTACTCTTGACTTGACAACCTTTCGAGGAACAGGGCAAAACCGTGGTGCCACGGAGTGCGTCTTTGGAATAACTGACACGATTGTGTGTGTGATTGTTTCAACCTTTAAGGTCAGGTATAAACGGGTTTTTATGGATAAACCACATGTCATGTGATTTGTGGAACAATCACACACTTTGAATATGGAGTTACCTCATCGCCAACATCAATATCTTCCATCGTCGTCAGTCCAGCCGCCTTGGTCCTCACAGTTTGGTCGGCAGCAAAGCAGATAGGTACGCCGACGGGTGGTGTAGTTGTACCAGGAACAACAGTTGGATGGTCAGCTACGCAAAAAACGTTATTTTAAAAACATGCGGCGACGACAGCCACGCTATCAGTGTACTTATTTCATTGGTTTGTTGAAAAACTTGAAACATACCGACGCATGTGGTGCCAGAAATATGGAAACCACTTTGACACGAGCAGATGCCGTCGCCGTCGCACCTTGAGCCGCCGGTGCAAATTGTGTACGCATTACAGTGTGCGTTGGGACCTCCTTCAGAAAATACTGACACACGTCACATAGTGCTTCGACTTTATCAAATTATGCCGAAGTTCATGAAAAACACACCGGTACAATTAGTTGTCGCGGATCCTTCTGAGCCAAGGGGGCATGTGCAAGTGCCTTCCGTCAAGCCATCTGAACCCATGCATGTACTGCCACCCAAACAAACCGAAGCATCTTGAATTGGGTCAGTTGTGTCTGCCGCGTAACATTTCGCAGTGGGCATACCTTTGAAAAAAATCAGCTTTTTAATTACTCTGTTTTTCTGTTACCAAAGTGATATGATACATCCAGAATGAACATTTGGTATTTTGAGTAAACACTATCTTTTTCTGGAGCACCTTTGAAAATCATTGAAAACGTGTTGTTAAATTTGTTTTATGCAAAACCACCGATATTTTTAGTTTTAGATGTATTTTCTGATCCCTATAACTCTAAAAGGGTCATGGGTGCCGACTATAACAACTGGCGGCGGAGTCTGGAAACAGCTCCAAGCGCCCTGGTGTTGAACGCCTTCAACATTATTGTTTTGACCCTCCTAAAAAGTCCAGCCGAAACTTACCCATTAGAAGCCAGTTCTTAATCGGCTCAATGATTGGCTTTTAGCACCCCAGAAAACAGCCATTTGACAGCAAGAAAGGTTTGCGAATCATGAGCGCTAATATTTGGCGGCCCCTGCACCTGCATATGAGGGATGACCACACCTTCACAATGTGCCGCGCCGCCTGCCAGATGGATGGTCGTACCCGGTGGACATTCGCACATGGAACCAACTGCTGTTGTATCAGCGCACCTTGACCCACCCATACACTGATTCACAACAGGATCACCATTTGCATCTTCACGCACGCACAGTTGATTTGGTCCAGCTTTTAACATGAGATTTTTTTAAATTTTTTAATGTTTTTCTTCTGCACGCATGTTGCCCCCCACCCACCCCCCACACCCCACTAATTTCTTTACCCCAAAAAAAAACCAATTCCAAACACTCCCCCCGCCTTTTTTGCTTTTCCAGACACCATTAGAAAACATTTGGAGGTTTTTTTGACCAAATTTTTGTTATGGTATGTTGCCCCTATCACTCACTACAGCAAAATATCCGAAAAATATGAAAAATCGACCAATGTTGTAAAATGCAGAGGGTTGATTTAACTGTAACAAAGATCAAAAGAATGAACGTTGGTGACAGCCCGAATGTTCACAACACAAAAAAAAGATGAAAAAAGCAATATGAATTTAAGACTCGCTTTTTGAGAATACCGTCCCACCCCTCCCACCTCTAGGCACTAGAATGCAAAGTTTCTCTAATTTAAATGAATCATACATCATTCTGACCGTCTTGACGCGCTGATTCCGAAAATCACATTTGTTTTTTGATTCGAGGTCAATTAGGGCCCAAAAATGGCCAAAAACCGGTTTTTCGGGGCCCTTTCAAAAAATAATGTTTTTTAAGCTTTTTAATGAAGCTACGACAAAAATAAAAAAACCATTCGATTCGTCTTGATCTGCTGAACATTTTCTACTAATATACTATGCCCTAAAAATGCGGTCTAAAGGGCTATTTTTTTAAAAAACTGGTTTTGGTCCCAGTATTTCACGTTTTTTGGTCCTTTAGAACCGTTTTCGGGGCATGGTATAGGGGTGCACCAAAAAGCTTTCCGAAAGAGCTAGCTTTGTGCAAAGTTTCATTTAAAAAAAAGGCGCCCCATGTAACTAAAAAATATTTTACTTTTGGTACCCGGATCGCGATTATGGTCAGCACGAAACCGACATGCCCCTGAACATGTACCTGCTGCTGTGACCAGGCGTACTGCCAGACAGAACAAACTAGTGCACCTAAAAGCTCACCGCACAAGCTTATTATGTTCTAGGAATTAGCTGATGAAACAATTATTCAGTGCCACAACAGCAAAGCAATTGTTGCTTTCGATGTGTCAATCTTTTTCTAAAAAACTGATAGTACTGCTAGTTTTCGGTTTTTTTCAGTGACTCAGAATCGTTTTCGGGGCCTAGTATAGGGGTGCACTGAAAAGCATTCCGCAAGAGCTAGCTCAGTGTGAAATTTCATTTAAAAAAAGCGTCCCCCATGTAACTAAAAAGTATTTTACTGTTGGTACCCGGATCGCGATTATGGTCAGCACGAAACCGACATGCCCCTGAACATGTACCTGCTGCTGTGACCAGGCGCACTGCCAGACAGAACAAACTAGTGCACCTAAAAGCTCACCGCACAAGCTTATTATGTTCTAGGAATTAGCTGATGAAACAATTATTCAGTGCCACAACAGCAAAGCAATTGTTGCTTTCGATTTGTCAATCTTTTCAACCTTTCAAAAAATAGTGTTTTTTTAGCTTTTTAATGAAGCTACGACAAAAATAAAAAAACCATTCGATTCGTCTTGATCTGCTGAACATTTTCTACTAATATACTATGCCCTAAAAATGCGGTCTAAAGGGCTATTTTTTAAAAAAACTGGTTTTGGTTCCAGTATTTCACGTTTTTTGGTCCTTTAGAACCGTTTTCGGGGCATGGTATAGGGGTGCACCAAAAAGCTTTCCGAAAGAGCTAGCTTTGTGCAAAGTTTCATTTAAAAAAAGTCACCCCATGTAACTAAAGAGTATTTTACTTTTGGTACCCGGATCGCGATTATGGTCAGCACGAAACCGATATGCCCCTGAACATGTACCTGCTGCTGTGACCAGGCGCACTGCCAGACAGAACAAACTAGTGCACCTAAAAGCTCAACGCACAAGCTTATTATGTTCTAAGAATTAGCTGATGAAACAATTATTCAGTGCCACAACAGCAAAGCAATTGTTGCTTTCGATGTGTCAATCTTTTTCTAAAAAAACTAATAGTACTGCTAGTTTTCGGTTTTTTTCAGTGACTCAGAACCGTTTTCGGGGCCTAGTATGGGGGTGCACTGAAAAGCATTCCGCAAGAGCTAGCTCAGTGTGAAATTTCATTTAAAAAAGCGTCCCCCATGTAACTAAAAAGTATTTTACTGTTGGTACCCCGATCGCGATTATGGTCAGCACGAAACATTTTAGTTACATGGGGGACGCTTTTTTTAAATGAAATTTCACACTGAGCTAGCTCTTGCGGAATGCTTTTCAGTGCACCCCTATACTAGGCCCCGAAAACGGTTCTGAGTCACTGAAAAAAACGAAAACTAGCAGTACTATCAGTTTTTTAGAAAAAGATTGACACATCGAAAGCAACAATTGCTTTGCTGTTGTGGCACTGAATAATTGTTTCATCAGCTAATTCCTAGAACATAATAAGCTTGTGAGTTGAGCTTTTAGGTGCACTAGTTTGTTCTGTCTGGCAGTGCGCCTGGTCACAGCAGCAGGTACATGTTCAGGGGCATGTCGGTTTCGTGCTGACCATAATCGCGATCCGGGTAGCAAAAGTAAAATACTCTTTAGTTACATGGGGTGACTTTTTTTAAATGAAACTTTGCACAAAGCTAGCTCTTTCGGAAAGCTTTTTGGTGCACCCCTATACCATGCCCCGAAAACGGTTCTAAAAGGACCAAAAAAACGTGAAATACTGGGACCAAAACCAGTTTTTTAAAAAAAAATAGCCCTTTAGACCGCATTTTTAGGGCATGGTATATTAGTAGAAAATGTTCAGCAGATCAAGACGAATCGAATGGTTTTTTTATTTTTGTCGTAGCTTCATTAAAAAGCTAAAAAACACTATTTTTTGAAAGGTTGAAAAGATTGACAAATCGAAAGCAACAATTGCTTTGCTGTTGTGGCACTGAATAATTGTTTCATCAGCTAATTCCTAGAACATAATAAGCTTGTGCGGTGAGCTTTTAGGTGCACTAGTTTGTTCTGTCTGGCAGTACGCCTGGTCACAGCAGCAGGTACATGTTCAGGGGCATGTCGGTTTCGTGCTGACCATAATCGCGATCCGGGTACCAAAAGTAAAATATTTTTTAGTTACATGGGGCGCCTTTTTTTAAATGAAACTTTGCACAAAGCTAGCTCTTTCGGAAAGCTTTTTGGTGCACTCCTATACCATGCCCCGAAAACGATTCTGAGTCACTGAAAAAAACCGAAAACTAGCAGTACTATCAGTTTTTTAGAAAAAGATTGACACATCGAAAGCAACAATTGCTTTGCTGTTGTGGCACTGAATAATTGTTTCATCAGCTAATTCCTAGAACATAATAAGCTTGTGCGGTGAGCTTTTAGGTGCACTAGTTTGTTCTGTCTGGCAGTACGCCTGGTCACAGCAGCAGGTACATGTTCAGGGGCATGTCGGTTTCGTGCTGACCATAATCGCGATCCGGGTACCAAAAGTAAAATATTTTTTAGTTACATGGGCGCCTTTTTTTAATGAAACTTTGCACAAAGCTAGCTCTTTCGGAAAGCTTTTTGGTGCACCCCTATACCATGCCCCGAAAACGGTTCTAAAGGACCAAAAAACGTGAAATACTGGGACCAAAACCAGTTTTTTTAAAAAATAGCCCTTTAGAACGCATTTTTAGGGCATAGTATATTAATAGAAAATGTTCAGCAGATCAAGACAAATCGAATGGTTTTTTTATTTTTGTCGTAGCTTCATTAAAAAGCTTAAAAAACACTATTTTTTGAAAGGGCCCCGAAAAACCGGTTTTTGGCCATTTTTGGGCCCTAATTGACCTCGAATCAAAAAACAAATGTGATTTTCGGAATCAGCGCGTCAAGGCGGTGAGAATGGTGTATGATTTAGTTTGATTCAAGAAACTTTGCATTCTAGTGCCTAGAGGGGGTTGCTATTCTGAAAAATCGGGTCTTAAAGCAGCTTAGAAATGCCGAATGCTGAGTTACATTTGAACAGTTTTTGATCACTCCAATGTTTCACTTCAAGTCTGAGTGTGCGTAAGCGGTTCTGCTCAGAACAGATGCGAATTTATCTTTTCAAATCCAAATTGTTTTTTTTCTTTTTTAATACACAAAATTTGCCACTCTGATATTTTTACCATAGCAGACTGGTTGTTTTTCCGCAGTGAGAGATGCACTTCCATTTTCAGTCGTTGCTGCCATCATGGTTAAGTGGACGGCAGAGCAACGAGTCTGGTCTGCCAATTGGTTGGAACATGCGAATAACTTTTCCACAGTGGTTCGGCAATTGTGAAAGATTCAATTTGACACCGCAGACGATACATCAGTTCGGAAGATCGTTTATGAGCAATGATAAACAGTGAAATTATGGATGAACAGTGTTTTTTGTCAAAAATTGCTATTTTTTGAAAATTACACTGTAAAAATGAACTTACGTACTCCCAAAGTGTTCTAACAAGTGTTCCAAATTTTAAAACACGGAGGTCCCTTTGTTACAGCTAAATCAACCCTCTGCATTTCACAACATTTGTCGATTTTTCATGTTTTCCAGATACTCTTCTGTAGTGAGTGATAGGAACAACATACCATAACAAAAATTTGGTCAGAAAAACCTCCAAATGTTTTCTAATAGTGTTCCAATTTTTAGCTCGAAACACGTTAGCACAAACCAGTGAGAGCATTTTAGAATTGGAACCTTTTTTTGGCTCACTCTGTATAACCAAAAAATTCAAAATTTTAACTTGGTCAAAATCCTACCCCGTTTATAAAGCCCGAAATTCCTAATGTTCGCTTTATAAGACCTCCTCCCACTTAAAGGTTGTCACATGAAATTGCACTTTTTTCAGAAATTTTTGATTTTCAAATTTATATAAGGAGACCTTAAATGTAAGACTTTACGGTATTATTCATTCTTTTATCTAGATACTCGGCAGTTGAAATATGTGAAGTTGAACTTGTTTTGTTGTGACTGTTCTGGCAGGACAGGTTCTTTATGATTTATGTTGGGCTATTAAAAAACTTGTCTGCGAAACTAACCATAACATGCATCGGTAATTGCTGTCAAAGGCTGGGCGTCAGACACACCAATATCATGGCATTTACACAGGCCTCCTGCTGCAGCAGTGCAAATCGTGCCATCGTTGTCTTCACATGTTCCCTTCTCGTTTGCCATGTTTGCGTTGCAGGCGCCGCCCAAAGCTGAAAACAAGCTGACATTTTTAGGATGGTTGAATAAGTTGAAACGCAGCACCATTTTTTTTGGTTCTGCGACTCCTAATGCTTTGCACGCATAGAAATTGGGGTCCAACAATAGAAATCATCGCGTGGCGTGGCACTCCAAATTACCGTAAAGTCTTGCATATAAGGTCTCCTTATATAAATTTGAAAATCAAAAATTTCTGAAAAAAGTGGAATTTCGTGTGACAGCCTTATAAGTGGGAGGAGGTCTTATAAAGCGAACATTAGGAATTCCGGGTCTTATAAACGGGGTAAGATTTCGACCAAGTTAAAATTTTGAATTTTTTGGTTTCCCGCCGTGTGACACTCCGCCCACTTTTGGGTGGGGGTCTTATAAGTGGGAGGAACCTTATATGCAAGACTTTACGGTAATTGACTATGAATTGTGAACTTTGAAATTTGCACAAGTCTGACGCTAAGATACAATAGGGTCACAGAACAAAGGCAATTTTCAGTTGACCAAAGCACAAAGCTACTTTCTTTTCCATGAGTGCCTCAAAAGCATTATTGAGTCTTCCTTAATACCAGAAATTGAATTAGAAATGCGACCGAAAAGAATAAAACCAAAAGTTTCCGATAAATCGAAATAGAATTCAAAAAATCAAAACATAGAGCTCCACTCTCCAGTTAGTAAACCAAATTACAGTAGAAGGCACCAGTAAATTTTTAATTGCTTCCTTTCAATATCACAAATTTGAACAAAAAACTTCAAAGTGAAAACATACTGCCATCGTCTTGTGAGCGTACTCCGTAGATAACCGACAGCAGCAGAAATAAACCGTACAATTTTTTAGCAGTTTTCATTTTAGGCGAACGGATGATTTTGTGAATTATCCTGAAATGACGTTGAACACGTGCGTGAGGAAAGTCGTGCCAAATGACGCAAAAATACGTCGCCAGGTGTCAGGCTGCTAGAAAAAGCCAGTAAGTCTTGCGTATAAGAAATTTGTATGAAGCGGGTGGAGGTCTTATAAAACAAAGATAAGGAACGGATTAAAAACAGTTCGTCGTTTTTCAGTAAAAACTTGTGTTTTCTGTCCTGAACTTGATACAGCGGAACCTAGACATTACGGTATACATACAGGGTGTTTCAAAAAACACATGTCTTGCATGTCTTCACCACTAATTACTCTGTAATGCTGATTTTGGCTTTGCAAAGTGGTGATGGTCAGCGGTTACATATTGAAACTTCAGAGTTATTAAGGAGAATATTGAGAGGCATTATTGAAGTATCCTGAATAAGACCTGGCTACGATGTTTAATGCCACATACTAAAACATACAGTACATACATTTGGTCGGATTGCATCACTTATAGAGGGAATGGCCGAGTAAATATGGCAGCTTTTGTCAAGGTGCAAGCAGCGCGCGAAATTTAAATGAAAGATAAACGACGTTCAGAAACCCGACTGTGTGTCAAATTTGACGTGGTTTTAACCAATTGATTATTTCTGTTTATTCTGTTCATTCTTTTTCCCTTCCACACACGATTAGGAATTATCTTGGCATTCTTGAAAAGACAACTCCCAGTCCGCTCATAGTCCTGTCCTAGACAACACCTGATCGCGCCTTGATGGAGGATCCAAGAGTGCCTTATTTATTCGGCCATACTACAGCATGCTTGCACAGGTGATTTTTAAGGATCAATGGTGACGAGAAGAATGTTTAAAAAAGAAATTAAGTCAGAAATTAAGACAGCAGCAAAATCTGTCTCAGCAGCGAAAAGACTGATTGGCTTCAAACATCCTGCGTCATATATGGCCGAGGTCTGTCATACGAACCAATCAATGTCGTTGTTCTTGTGGAATGTTTTTTTTTATTTGATAGCGATCGGTGCAGAGGAAAAAAACCAGATTTGGAAGTGTAAAAACTTTACAAGTTGGTTGACGTCAGTTGATTAAAACAACGAATTGACCCATTAAAATACCGCGTTCCGCCTGAATCATTGGATGACAAGATACATGCCTTTAAAAACTGAATCTATCAAAACTTCGTGCTCACCGTGTTGTTTTGCCATGACCGTTTTAGTCATTCCAGTGCACTTGATATTCAATACGCGAGTAGTCGACCTGTTTGAAACGACAATCTGTCTCATACTGTAGACAGAGGCGAAACAATGCCACAATTTATCTAATCATGCGTGTCAGCCAACATTTTTGTATGTGACCACTTTTTTATTCAACAATCGTCGAGCTTGAAAAACTCCTTCCGAGCGAAACATGTCGTTCTTTTGGCAGCATCTGATATCCAGTTTCGTGATCCAGTTGCCTTGCACCCACTATAATTATTGATATTAGTTCCGTTGTCTCACCAACTCAGGTCACCCATAAATCCGCGTCACCGCAAAAGTACCGTCATTTGCCGTTTGGACATAAAAAATAGTCAACGCTGCGTGCGTCTGAAAGTTGGTGGGTGCTCTTCAACGTGTGTGGTATTACTGATTATTGTTTCCGTGTTCGTAAAACTGTTACACAACATTGTAGTTTGCATTTATCATGTGCGTGGCAACCAATTTTCTAAGATCAAAACCAAAATGAACGACCAAATTATAGGCCAAAAAAACGAGCAGAATGTAAAAATCACTGTTTACAGGTTGACGTAAAAAAGAGTTCACGGTGTGTGTCTACAGTTGGTTTTTTAGGGTGTCAACTATTGTGGAATACTGTTTTCATGTGCTCATAAAACCGTTCAATAACGGTTCGGTAGTTTCAACCAGACCGTTATTATGTGCAGCCAACCATTTAGTCAGATCCGTACAGGATCGGTCAGTAAATTTATAGGCGAAAAAATGAACAGAATAATGGGAACACGAAAATCGTTTTGTTTTTTATGCTTGACGTGAAGTAAAAGTCAGTACGCGCACGCGTTCAACGTGTGAGGTATCAAAACAACACAACATTGGTTTCCGTGCGTGCTCGTAAAACCGTTCAAGTTTTTTTTTGTTTTGGTTTTAATTCACACACCGAAGTCGACTAACTGCGAACCAAATCATAAATATCGTCACAGTTCTTTTCTGTTGATATATCCATAAAAGTTGACCGAAATTCGCAAAGTGTCACACAAAGCCGGCAGCGAACGGCGAACTGATTTTCTTGTTGCAGCAAAAACAAACGTTTAGTGTCGTTATACAATGACTAGGAGGTGATTGTGCATTTTTTTTAATTTTCTGATCAGAAAGATAAACAGTATCTACCAGCGTCACCGTAAGGCTCTGAAAAATTATTTTGCCCGAATGTTTTCAATAGGATTCACGGTATGACATGATGCATGCATTTTGACGTCACGGTATGACATGACATTATTATGGCGTTTAGTCAGTTACTTCACGGCGAAACCCGCGCTTTTGGGCGTTATGGCGTTATATGAAAAACTTTCCGAACGTTATTCTTGCTCGATATCTTCACATTTTTGCATATCACAAATGTATTTTCTTCTCCGTCGAAACCGGGTTTTCATGAACAACATGATGAAATTTTTACGATAGAAAATTTATTGCTGTTTAGCTTTGCAAAGCAAAAATTGTCTATTTGTCCTCGACGATTCTTGTGCGTTTCTTCGACGTTTTTTAAACTCAACATGCAGCAACTTTTTTGCAGCTTTTCTGCTGTCACCTGGTTCGTCTGGCTAGTCAATGCGACGGACTTGGCAGATCAATTGAAAATTTGTACTTCTCCAGCAAACTTTCATAAAACAGCGAACTGAAAGTGCGACTAAATATTCGACAAACGGTTTGACGGAATCTTCTCAATGTATAGACCACTCCAGCAAATTAAGAACACACGTTCGTCTGAAACCGCACAAAAGCGAGTAAAATTCCGTCTGATACATGGTAATTGGCAAAAGCGATCTAAATGGCCCAGTGAAAAAATGAACGGAGGTAAGTCAGGCACTTTGATATGTCCGCATTTTCTGTGAATCTAAACGTTGAAAATTTTCCAAAAAACTGGTCTTGCGTTAGGCTAGTTCAAATGTCAGGGCTGTGCGAGTAAAAATCACAAAATGTTTTCAGGTCTTTCCAAGCGCTCATCCGTTTACGACCGACCGTTCACCGCGCTGGAACACGAAGCCCCGCAGCGATACAGTGCGCATGATCTCTGTGTATGGTCTGTGACAGTTTTTTTTTAAACACATGACAGTCACCTACCGTATTACCCCCATTAACCCCCCCCCCACCATTAATCCCCCCACAAATAATCCCCCATGGGGGTTAATTGGAAACCTGTTTGAAACACATACACAGCGAATTCAGTGGCTGAATGCAGTGACATTGGTGAAATTGTGCTACCAAACGCCCCAAAGGGATGAGTTAATGGTAATTTCATTACAAAAGGCTGTTACAAAAGGAAATCTCTGTGAAAAGTAGAAGTTTCTGCGACTTTCTTGCCTACCATGCAAGGTATTTTTGCCATTTTTCAACAAACCTCCACCCCTAGAATTTGTTTGTAAATAACCCCCCCCACCAATAATCCCCCCCCCCCACCAATAAACCCCCACCCCTAAATGTCGCTGACGTATTAATCTCCCATGGGGGTTTATTGGGGGTAATACGGTAATGCACAAGTTTCACATTATGGTCAAATTAAGGCTGCACCTTTTCCGTCGTCCGACAGTGAGCCAATGCAAGTCTTGCTCATTTTTTTTGTTCTGCTTTGCGGTATTTTGTTCTGGAACACACAGTAGGCAACAAGTAAGCTATGTTTTAAGAGCGTGCGTTCATTTGCGTCCCGTTATTTCCGGCCCACGCGTTTCCGGCCCACCATTTCCGGCCCACTCATTTCCGGCCCATCCATTTCCGGCCCACCCATTACCGGCCCTGTTCATCTGCGTCCCATCCATTTCCGACCCACTCATTTCCGGCCCACCCATTACCGGCCCAGCCCAATAATTCGCTTCTAGTGACTTCAACCGCCACCCACCGCTATATTTCATTAAGAAACTCACTCAGTTTTGCAGGCGGTAACACTTTGAATTGGGGTTCGCATTTTTTTATTTTTTTTTGATCGGATTTTTTCAATTAATCTTTTTAATCAATTAAAAAAACAAATTTTATTTATCAAAACTACTTTCTTCTGAAAATGGGTTGAAGAAGGCACTTCCCAAAAAATGTAACTTGCATACCGTAAAGTCTTGCATATAAGGTTCCTCCCACTTATAAGACCCCCACCCAAAAGTGGGCGGTGTGTCACACGGCGGGAAACACAAAAATTCAAAATTTTGACTTGGTCAAAATCCTACCCCGTTTATAAGGCCCGGAATTCCTAATCTTCGCTTTATAAGACCTCCTCCCACTTATAAGGCTGTCACACAAAATTCCACTTTTTTTCAGAAATTTTTGATTTTCAAATTTATATAAGGAGACCTTATATGCAAGACTTTACGGTAATTGTGTCGACTTGTGTGTGTTTTTTTCGAAAGCCGACAAGTAAACAATCGGAGTTGCTTTCGTCTCTTATCGTCCAAGTAAGTGGATTAATTACTTGATTGTGTACTTGATTGCTCGTTTAAGGTCGTTGCCGTACTCCTCGCTCAATAACTAATCAATTTCAGCGTGAAAAACATGGCACATGCGCTTGAAAGCATGCGGCTGTCTGTCCCGCGTTATACATTCTGCGCATCTTGAAGTGTGGGTTTGGAAAGTTTTAGCTAATCCATGAGGATTGGGGAGGATTAGCTAATCCGTGCATGTATGGTATGCATACCTCACATGCAATATTTGTGTGTGTATACTAACAATAACTAACAATCAAAATTCCTCGAGATAGTCGTATCCATTACTCGCAGTAAATCTGTTGCAGCGATTGTTTGTTACACTTGTAAGTAAGTCATCCAACTGTGCTTTTTGATGAATTTTAATGATAGCCCCACAAAACAACCGTCACCAATGAATAGTACAGATCCCGCCGCAACCGAAAGAACCGAAATAAACCATCACCGAAAGCAGTTTTACAGAACAATACAGCGAACCCAACACACCCAGAAAGACCCGAAGCAAACATTGTGAAGCATTTTATGCATTGATGAAAAAGAAAGCAGACGTGTGTTTATTTAATCCCAGCACCACGAAAAAATCCCAAGCAGTTTGCATAAAATGAGCATAAAATACAGTGGTCTGAGTTAGATTAAATAAAAATAAGAATGTTCTCTCACAACATACGTGTAGGCGAACATAACGAGGTACAAAAACAATTGAAAATTTATGAATTCCTGCAATCAGAAAGAAGAAAAATTTACACAGGCAACACACTTAGAAAGACAACAGATGGCCGACGTACATGAGCGATCTCAACGTCAACGGGATCTCGTCGTGCACTTCATTCTGCTTCTCCAACTGTCCGAGCATCTGCTGCATGTGCACGTACTGCTGTGCGATCTGGTGCTGCAGACGGTGACTCTCGTATGACGCGTAGCAGGACGCGTGCACGCCACTGACCAGCAGAGTGCCCTCGGCGGTGATCGGGTTGAATGCACCGCGCGAATGCACACGGCCGATCTGGGAAAGCAGGAAAACTTGTCGGCTCTTGAATTAAAGCGTGAAACCCGACAGGCTTACGTGTAAGTGATGGTTGAGTATTGAGGTCTGGTCAAAACATTGTATTTACCACCACCTCCTCTTCAGGGAACTTCTACACAAATTCAGTGTGAAAGATTTCAGTGTTTTTGTGCATTCAGAATTTCTAGTCACTAAAAAAGCAAACAAACTTCAACTATTTTGTCCTTGCGCAATTTGCCATGATTGGTCTCCGTCCAAAGGCAGTCTCCAACTTGTGCTTTGCTTGCAAACTCTGCTTTGTCTGTCAGTTGGTTGATGTCCATGCTATTTTCGTTGCAACTGACTCGTGGCAACAAATGTTCCGCGGAGATCTTCAACGATTTGCCAGATTCGGTGGAAATTTGCAAATACTCGCTTTCGCTATCTGCGTTTCGATGATACCACGCGATGATTGGACTGTATTCTGGCACACCGGCTCGGTATGCAACCAGAATCTGAAATCAGAATGAGAAATGTGCTTGCTCTAAAAATTACTCTTGACTCGACAACCTGTCGAGGAACGTGGCAAAACCGTGGTGCCACGGAGTGCGGCTTCGGAATAACTGACACGATCGTGTGTCACCTTGTGTGATTGTGTCAACCTTTAATGCTCGTTTATATCTAACGTATGCAGACGTACGTCGACGCACGTCATTAGCGAACGAACGCCAATCCAATAACTAGATGTGCCGTGTGCCGTGCTGCATGCGCATACGTCAGGTATACACGTGCCTTTATAGACAGACCACTTGTTATGTGATTTGTGGAACAACCACACACTTTGAATATGGAGTTACCTCATCGCCAACATCAATATCTTCCATCGTCGTCAGTCCAGCCGCCTTGGTCCTCACAGTTTGGTCGGCAGCAAAGCAGATAGGTACGCCGGTGGCTGGTGTAGTTGTACCAGGAACAACAGTTGGATGGTCAGCTACGCAAAAAAAACTTTGTTTTAAAACATGCGGCGACGACAGCCACGCTATCAGTGTACTTATTTCATTGGTTTGTTGAAAAACTTGAAACATACCGACGCATGTGGTGCCAGAAATATGGAAACCAGTTTGACACGTGCAGATGCCGTCGCCGTCGCACCTTGAGCCGCCGGTGCAAATTGTGTACGCATTACAGTGTGCGTTTGGACCTCCTTAAGAAAATGCTGAAACATAGTGCTCCAACCTTTTAAAATTATGCCGAAGTTCATGAAGAACACACCGGTACAATTAGTTGTCGCGGATCCTACTGAGCCAGCGGGGCATGTGCAAGTGCCTTCGGTTGTACCAGTAGCACCAACGCATGTGCTGCCACCCAAACAAATGGAGGCTTCTTGAAGTGGGTTTGTCGTTGCCAAGAAACATTTGGCATTCGGCATACCTAAATTGTACTCACTATGGTGCGAAAAAGAAGTTTCAGGCGTCAATGTGTTTGCTCAAAATGCATCATGGTGTGCAATTTCAAAACTCTACTTTCCCGGCATTGTCTTTGTTAAGAGCTGTTTGTGTTGGTTGCTATAATATAGGGTGATCCAAAAAAAGTCAAGAAAGTAAACGGCTCGTGTCAGCCACAGAGCTGACGGGTTGAAGCTAAATTTTACCATAAAAATTTCAAACCTATGCAGGGTGTTTCAGAAGTAGTGGGTAGGTGTTTGATGTGTTTTATCTCGAGTTGTGTTAAACCATATTTAATGAAATGTTAGACAGTTGTTTAGAAAAACTTAACTTAGATTTTTGCAACTTTCAGACCAATTCATTCACCTGCACACGAATGACAGAGCAAAACACAAAAAGTTTCAAAAATGGACTAGAAAATACCAGATCACACGATATCACCGGTCAACAAAAAACAACACCCAATGCAGTTATTCAAAAGAACACTTCAGAATGTGTGTGGCGATAACAGCAAGCATCAACAACAACGACTTTCAACTCAATCATTTTTCTCACTACCCACCATGAGTCTTAATGCATCGCTTGCACCTATCCGTAACGCCCAAAACCGCCTCCTCGCGCATGTACGCTGGTTCAGCACGTTCCAAAGGCCGGTAAATATAAAAACAAATGGCAAGCAAATTGGGTTAAAAACATTTCGTATTCATGCATGCAACGATTCGGCCGCATACACGCTAATGTTTCACCGGGTGTCAAACAAGAACCCCCAGTTGCGTGCTGAAAGCAATGTTTTTGTGTGTTTTGCTCTGTCATTCGTGTGCAGGTCAATAAATTTCTTTAAAATTTTGCATAAGTCTAAGCTAAGTCTTTCTCAACAATTGTCTAAAATTTCATTAAATATGGTTCTACACAACTCGAGAAATAACGCGTCAAACACCTACCCTCTACTTCTGCAAACACCCTGTACATTTGTTGCGTTAAAATTTCATTTATATGGGCAATACAGTTGATAACAGCAGAGCTTGCAACGCGAAACTCTATTTTTTCGTATGTTAAGTATATGTGAAACGTCAGCCAACTTGGCAGTGTGCGTTAATTACAACAATTTAGATTTTTTGTTGTTCCTTTTAACTGAAAACAAAGACAGCTGATAAATTTACGGTTTTTAATGTTTTTTCCAGCCCACGTCACAAGAAAAACAACCGAGAATGCAAAATACAACCAAGAACGTTTGAAAGCAATTGAGCCATGCATTTGGATAATCTTTGTTGCTTTTTTTCAAAAGGATATACAAATGTAGTCACAAAAGCAGATTATAAAATACCGGTAGGATAGCATATGGCCTGTATGTCGTTACGCTAAATTAGGATAACATATGTGCTTAAAATGTCGCTACGCTAAAATAGGACAGCATATGATTAATATGTCGTTGTGCTAAAATAGGATAGGGATGTAAACGTTGTTACGCTAAAATATTTTAGTTACGTTAAACTACAGGGTGGGCCAAAAAAAGGTTCCAATTCTAAAATGCTCTCACTGGCGTGTGCTAAGATGTTTAGAGCTGAAAATTGAAACACCATTAGAAACAATTTGGAGGTTTTTCTGACTAAATTTTTTTTTACGGTATGTTGCCCCTATCACTCACTACAGCAGAATATCTGAAAAACATGAAAAATCGACAAATGTGGTGAAATGCAGAGGGTTGATTTAGCTGTAACAAAGACCAAATGATGAACGTTGGTGACAACCCGAGTGCTCACCACAACACAAAAAAGATGAAAAAAACAATACGCACATGCAGTATCTACATAGTTTGGAAATGCTGAATGCTGAATTGCATTTGAACAGTGTTTGATCAACCTGATGTTTCACTTCGAGTCTGAGCGTGCGTGAGGGGTTCAGCCTAGGGTTAGGGAAAAAAATCCGGATTTTTTTTAATTAAAAAAAATTTTTTTTACAAGTTAGGTTCGTTCGAAGCGTCTCGTCGAGCTGAGTTCATCTAGACTATTTTCAGAACGATCCGGAAAACTATAAGAGCGAAAATCGTGTTTTATTGAAATTATGTCCATTTCATAGAGGGAAAGTTGCATTTTCAACAGTAAAACAGGGCAATTTTTCACGTGTACTTGAATATTGAACCGTTCTTAGTGGTTCCTCTTTAGAAAATTACCAAAATTTGACTGTGTTCAAAAATTCCTGTTTGCTGTAGCTAAGTCGGCAACCCCTGTCGACCCGGTCGCCCCCTTCCCCCAAGACACTTACTTTCAGGTTCAACCAGCTATGCTATCTGCCACATGGTGAGAGCCCACTCTTCAAATCATCGTATCGAAAACACGTACCATGATTTCGCGATCACGTTGCGGGCAACTGACAGACGCAAGTTTAACACGTTAGTTTAGCTCAGCACGCAAGTTTTAACATGTGGCCATGTTATCGGGTATCTGAAAAACGGTCGTGTGATGTGGTATTAACCAACATCTCCGCTCCAATTGTTTAACAATATATCGCACAACTCCATTGTAGACCTATAACATACGCCAATCAACAAGATATCATGTTCATCTCATGGCCTACCGACTGAAAAATTGCATGTTCTAAGTTGCAAGAAAACGATTTCTGAAACGATATTTCAATTCAGTTAAGTCATTTCAACGCTAAAAATTGACTCTAGAAGTCATCCAAATCGAAAAACATGGAGTACGTCGGTCAAAATGACCAAATAATGACATTTACCTAAGCACACAAAGAAGTTGGGAAGAAAATTTGGTTTGAACTTTCAAAAAATTATGCCATAAATCGAATTTTCAGAGCAAAGTAGAAGAAAAATTTTTCAAATTTTTTTTAAAGTTTTTAATTTAAAAAAAACAAAAAAAATAAATAAAATTTTTTTTTCAAAGCCCCTAACCCTAATTCAGCCCAAAGCAGATGCGAATTTATCTTTGGCTTGCCTACTCATGGTGTCTTACACTTCTCTGGTATTATGCCGTGCACTGCAGAATAAAACTGACTGACTGACTGACTGAATTTATCTTTCCAGATGCAAACTGTTTTTTTTTCTTTTTCAATTCACACAATTTGTCACTCTGATATTTTTCACCATAGCTCTGTATCTCATGCTGTCTCAACAGTTTTAGCGGAGCATCCCGCATTCTTGCGAAATAAAATGAATGAATGAATGAATAGCAGACTGGTTGTTTTCTGCAGTGAAAGATGCAATTCCATTTTCAGTCGTTGCTGCCATCATGGTTAAGTGGACGGCAGAGAAGCGAGTCTGGTCTGCCAATTGGTGGGAACATGCGAATAAGTTATCTACAGTGGTTCGGCAATTTTGCACAAAATTCAGTTTTCCCCCGCGTGGCGATACATCAGTTCGCAAATCGGTATGAGCAATGATAAACAGTGAGATTATGGGTGAACGTTGTTTTTTCGTCAAAAATCGCTATTTTTTTAAAATTACACTGTAAAATAAACTGAAACGTGCAAACCAAAAAAATTTTGATCACAAAAAAGCTCTCAAAGTGTTCCAACAGTGTTCCAAATTTTAAGCCATGAGGTTCTTGCTACATCTAAACTAACCCTCTGTATTTCACCACATTTGTCGATTTTTCATGTTTTTCAAATATTCTGCTGTAGTGAGTGATAGGGGCAACATACAGTAACAAACATTTGGTCAGAAAAACCTCCAAATGTTTTCTAATAGTGTTCCAATTTTCAGCTCTAAACACCTTAGCACACGCCAGTGAGAACAGTTTAGAATTGGAACCTTTTTTTGGCCCACCCTGTATTTTAGTTACGCTAATATGTACAGTTACGCCAAAATAGGAAAGCGCCAAAATTTTTATGGTGTAATATTATGTAGCTTCAACTATTAACGTTTTCTGACACGAACGCTTTACTGTCTTGACGTTTTCTCCGAGAACTCTGTCATTGCTGCAATAAATAAACGACCTTCACAGCGGTTGTCCGCTAAATTGTAGACAGCATTCGTTGGGCACGCGCAAACGGATGGTGTCGCGTCACTAGCCTCGACATTACCATTGCAGCGTGCTCCGCCACGGCATGGTATTACAACATCAGCAGCGTCAGACGCATCTTTTCGCACACATGGATCATTGAATCCAGCTGTCATTTTATGCACAGGAAATCTTCTTTATCATTATTTCTTTTTTTATCACTCGCCAACCGTCACCGCCTAGTTTTAACAAAAGTTTTGAAATTGAGTGTATATATCCCCTTTCCCAATCCTATTTTCAATCCTATTTCGAATCCTTTCCCGATGCCAAAAAATTTTTGCTCGTGTATGGCTGATTTAAACAAGGCACTTGTTGTGTTCACCATCAAGGCGGATTAGTCGCAGACTAGGAGCTGTCTTGTTCAAGAACGTTGAAATATTTTCCATTGGTTTGTGCAATGGACAAAGAACTAACTAACAAGATAACTAACGCGAACAATTTAATCAGCTTAAAAAATTGACTGATTTGACACACAATTTGCTTTTTATAACACTTTTTATAATAAGGCATCAACTTAGAAAATTGCTTGCTAAGTTGACGCGTGCGGACCGCATGCACGCATGTTTGATTTTGGTGGTTTCGGTCATGTTTCGGTTGGTTGTATTATTTTTTTAAAGAGGCGGATCAATGTTGCAATGTTGAAAGCTAAAAATCTGAATTTTTGAAAGCAGATCGTTTCAGCTGAATGAACCTTTAAAACAGAACAAATGGCAACGCAAGTTCCTCCATTGCTACGGTTTTGAATACTTTTTGACGGTGGACGTATCGCGATCACGAAAATCACTGCAGGTGGTTTGCTATATTGCGCATGCTGTGGAAAATTTGCCGGGCCGGAATCTGCCGGCCGGAATCTGCCGGCCGCAATGAGCGAACCGCAACTCTTCAGACCGCAATTAGTGAGCCGCAATTGAACGCACATCCTTTTAAGACACTTCCGAAATAGTCTTGTTGGACAATTAGATCAACTTTGAAAACAAGAGTTTTCCGTTTTAGGACTGACCGTAACATGCGCCGCCAATTTCATTTAAAGCGAATGCCATAACAGCCGACGCTCCAATGCCGTGGCATACGCACACATTGGGAGTTGTGTCGCAAACAAGGCCATAATTTGGTGTGCAATCACCGATGTCATTGTTCGCCGCTGCATTACAAGCGCCGCCAAGAGCTGAACAAACAAGTATAAATATCAAGAAAATTTTCATCAAACTGTGTATGATACATGGGCTACAAGAAATACAGTTGAACATTCTGTAAATTATGCAAAAGGTCATAACATTTTTTATGCATGCCAAAATTTGTGTAATATCTGTCATCTATCTGCTATAAAAAGACACAATTGTCGTGGTCATACACGAAAGCAACCTTATGTTTTTTTCTTCCGCTCTGGTTTTGTCTAAGCGATTCAGTCATGAACAGTTTTACAATGCGTATGCAGCTTGCTCGCTTGGTATCATTCTGTGTCTAAATGTGAATTGTATTTTTCTGTGCTAAAACCAGAACTCCAACTACAAAAAAATCCTTGTCAGCAATGTACTGAGAAAAAAAGTCATACGCTCATACCAAGAAGCTCACCAATAAGGTACAATGTATGCTTATATTTTGGGAAACTTTTCACGTCCCAAATTAAGCATACTATATTACATGGTGAGCTTCTTGGTGAGCTTCTTGGTAACTTTTTTCTCAGTGTGGCTGAAAAGCTACCAAGATGTGCACCACACAAGCATGCTTTTTGGATACGTTTTCATTGATTCATTCATTTCATTGCCGCAGTTTTTTGAGCAATATGATTTTTTGTCGCGAAAATTTTGTCCAGCTGTGGATTTTGTCATGAAAAATGGTATGGTATGAAGTTTGGCATAAAGATTGGCTCCCAAAGTGGATCATTCAACGGTATTTTTTGAAGTGTGAGCGATCAGCAGATAAAACATTGACTTCCCGCCGTCAAGTTAACTTTTGCCAAAGCGTTGGAATGAAAGTAACTTCAGAAACTTGATAAAAAGTACATGTAAACAAAATTTACATTTGGCGGCTTGTGAATCGGTTTTATAGACAGTCGATAGAAGTAGCACTAACGTGCACAGCTCAGTGACGGGGTTCATATTGAAAATTGAATTGAAATGAAATTGAAGTACGCAAATTCTGTTATCGCGTTAGAAATATCGCGCTGTGATTGAACGATGACCACTTCGACGGCCGTTTAATGAAGTCGCTTTTTGAAAAACTGCCTGAAAATTGAAACTCCATGTACAAGAAACTGCAAACCTAAGACTGATTAGTTAATGAAATTCCATTGTTATTTATACGCACTTTAGCTGTCCAGTTCATCAAACAACCATGCAGTTATTAATAGAAAATGTTTTTTTGCTGGTAACAATCAAGTTGATTAAGAAGTTGATTAACCAAGAATCATAGTATCTGATATGTATATGCGAATTGACCCACTAAATTTCCGTTTTCAGCGTGAACCGTTTGATAACAAGACGTTTGAAAAAACTCTAAAAAGTTTCCATATTGGCGATTCAACCATAACCTTTCTGGCCCTTTGTTTTAAACGACAATCTGCCACATTCAACGAAATAATGCGTAACTCCCACTTTTTGCAACCATTTTTTGTTTCCAACAATTGACGAGCTTGACAAACTCTTTACGAACGAAACGGATCGTTTTTGTCGCAGGATCTGATATCCAGTTTCATGTGATCCATATAAGTTTTTCGTTGTCTTGCTCCCGCTATGATTATTATTATTAGTTACGTTGTCTCACCGGTTCAGGTCACCCATAAAACCGTGTAACATTGGACGTGGAGACAATTGTCAACACTGAAAGTCGGTCCTCGGCAACGTGTGTGGTATTGTTGAATACTGTTTCCGCATTCTCATTGAAAAAAACCCTTGCGAATAAAACGGATCGGTTTTTATTCGTAGCAAATGATATCCATTTCATGACCCAAAAGGTTTCCGTTGCCATGCAATGCGTTCCACCACACATGCATTAACGATAATATCAGTTCTGTATAACGTGTTTCACCCATAAATTGGCTCAACCGCGTGTAAAACAGTGTAAAAGTTGAGAACAAACATCATTGCTGCTCAACATGGAAAAACAGTCTCTGCACGTTTGAAGTTGATCTTTCTCAACGTGTGAGGTATTTTTTTAGAATACAGTTTCCGTGTGTGCAATATCGTTACACAACGTTCTAGTATCAATTAAGGGCAACCAAGCCATTTTTGTGATATGTGTACAAAATTAACAAGAGCAAACGGCACAATTGGACCAAAAACTGATATCGCAGAAAATGATATAAAAAACATCTGCGCAATTTTTTTCCAAATGAAAAATGCAGTGCCATTGGACAACTTTAAGATTGACCTCTTAGATGATAGATGAATACTTATTTTGCGTGGACAATTTATGTAAAAAGGGTCACACAACAGAAAAAGGTAAAAATGCAGCGGTACACAAAAAGATGTCGACAGATATACAAAGTATTTGTAGTTGTCCATGACGTCACGTCACATCACGTCACGTCACATCACGTCTCGTCACGTCACGTCTCACTCCTTTCATTTGTTCTGCTTTTTATTGTTCATATCGGTAAGACCTCATCATATGTATGCGCATGTGCAGGTCTGATTAATTCAGCGATTCACGTGGATAAAGGCATTTCAATAACCAGGTAACTTTTCTCACGCAACAATCGCGCCCACACATTTATTGTTAAAAAACTATTTTTTTTGAGGTCTGGATGAATATCTGCACCGCAAAACGTTTTTGCCTCGTGCATGCATGAGTACTGCAACTTCTTTTTCCTGGGCTGACGGTTGGCATCCAATGAATGACCAGTGCGTTGGATGTGGTTGCGATTTGCAAAACAAACAAACAAACGGATGATCTTACACTCCCTTGCTCAATAGGTAACTTTCAGCTGCCCCCCCAGACCCCACTCCCAAATGTTGTCCCCCCACCCCCAGCAGTCCCCATCCACCGTGTGCAACATTGTGCACTGCCCACACACGCAGTAGACTCTGTTCAGTGTCTCGTGTGCGGAATCAAGCCACGCCGATCAATCGTCCCGAAAGTGCCATTCGTTTTACCGCAATAATCGTGCGTACAACGTTGCTCGTTGTTTCGGTGATCCATCCGGTCCTCTTGCAATCTCATGCTTTCAGAAAAGTCACAAACAAGCTGGTTGAATTGATCACACGTGACTCCAACTGGATTGAGCGGCAATAATGTTCCTCCTGCTCAGAAAGCCAGCCGTCGCTTATCGATACGGGCAACGCAGGTGTCCAATACAACGGAAGGCATTCGAAAAAAATCGATGTACCACAAAGTGAAAAGGTATGGTAAGGTTTGTAGGCAGCTGAAATAGACCATTATGTACATTTTATAATTTAAACGTGCTTTTTAAAAAAATAACTGAGAACATTTTCAAAAAAATTGGAGATTTAATTTTATGGTGAACTGTAAACGTCATGCACCACTCGACCGGCTCCCCGTGCCGCATGATGGAAACGATTGCGTGTGAAAAGTAAAAAAATGTAATTTTTAAATAACCACACCGATTGCTCAACCAACCAACTTGGCAATCCAACAGTTAAAATGTTACGCAACAATTTGTTGAGTTTGTTCAGAGCTGTACATATCTGTCGAGCATATTTTTTACCAGCTACAGTGTACCGACCGATCTGAAAAGCTTTCTGACAGCTAGCTATCAAAAACAAATTTAGCTTTTTTAAAAGTTAAAAAAACTCGTCTTATGAAACTCAAAAAAAATTTTAGTTAAATAAATATGTCTACGAATTAGGTTATTAGTATTTTTTTAATAACTATTATGCAAAACAGCCACACGCAACGGCTAAGAGTCGAGTAAAAAAACATGTAGTTTAGTTGTTTTTTAAATGTAAAGTAATGTATGTTTTGAAAATTTTTAATGTTACACTTTGTTACATTTTTATTCCGAGTCACATGTGCACCCGTTGGTTGTGAAATATGTAACATCCACAAAAACACCGACAAATTGTCACCCTTCAACAAACACTCAGTAGCTCGTGACAGACGGTCGGCCAGAATTCTTTCTAAAAATGTTGCGCTTTTGCCATATTACATTGTATATTCATGTTTATCATTTGAAGCCTCGCAATTTCTTTTAACATGACTGTAATCGGAAACAGTGTAAGACCGACTACTGGACAGCGGACACATCGAATTGAGAAAATGACAGCAATTATCGTTAGTGTTTATTATACTTGAAATCATGCGGATGCGCGAGCGAGCGAAGCGAGCGGACAGCGCATCACGCATTATATGGCTGAATATGGACCTGCGCGCGTTTTCAAAATTTAGTCGCTGTCCTGCAGCAACTAATATACGTGCTGCAAACTTGATACTGTGCACACGTAGAGACCTGCCAAAGTTGCAAACTGTGCCGAAGAAAAATTTTCGCCAGACTTCTTTACGTACGTTCTAGACGCGAATTACCTATTCTGAAAAGTTGGTTACTTATTCTTCTGTCTCCTTTTTTTTTCAGCTATGTAATCAATATGTGTTCGCCCTTTCAATTTTTACCTGCAACATTTTGACAGGTGAACAAAAATGCAGTATGTAGAGTGCTCACATAAGAAAACTAATCCAAAATACGTAATCAGCGCATTGAATTACCCCGGACTACACCAGTTTCTCATTTTTTGTTTTGGGACCGATTTCGCCAATTTCCACGGCCGATTCGCCCGAAATCGTCACGATTCAGTATATAGAGTTGCTCACATAAGAAAACTAACCCAAAATCCGTGATCAGCGCATTGAATTACCCCGGAATACACCACTTTCTCATTTTTTGTTTTTGAACCGATTTCGCCAATTTCCACGGCCGATTTACCCGAAATCGTCACGACTTTGGTTATTTAACAGCTATTCCTTTGACTTTTTTAAAAATAAAGGTCAAATTCAAACTCTCCGTTGTTGGTTACCCCTAGAAATTGTTTTATTTGTCAAATAACGGTTTGTTTCACGCGCAGAAATCGCAAATACACCTCAAAATAAGCATTTTTTGTAATTTTATGCAAACAAGCTAAATTTAAAGCCTTGGGAAGCATC